>PVKS010001335.1:0-145145 GCA_004027875.1 Aplodontia rufa | reverse complement strand
TTCTTTTCCTTCCCCCCCCCCCCCCCCCCTAGGGCTGAGGACCGAACTCTGCGCCCTTGCACATGCCACCCAACCGCCCTGCCCCTCCCCTAAATCCCAACCCCTCCTTTTTTTTTTTTTTTTTTTAAAGAGAGGGACACAGTGAGAGACAGAATCACAGAATCAGCTTTAGTTTTTCATGTGGCTTTTGTTGCTCAGACACTTTGTTGTGTATGAGGTGCTGGGGTCTGAATCCGTTTACCCGTGCATGCTAGGCAAGCGCCATAACCGCCCAGCCACCGCTCCAGCCCCCAGAGCAGAATTCTTGCTTGCAATCATACAAGACATAATCAAATAGAATTTGAAGGTTCCTTTCCTATAGGACACATTAAACAAAGGACTCTAAATCATAGATGTATAGTTACTGTAAATATTTAACAAAAGAAAATCCTTTTTAGAACTATATCTTTTACTTATTATGGTCATTTCTAAACAATGAGGAGGGAATTTCATTATATATGCTCTTTAGAAGCACCCAGTCAAAAAGTGTTGTGTCAAGAGCTTGGAAATGAAACAGCCTAGGTTTATACCCTGGATGACAATAACTTTCTTGGGCAAATTACTAACCTCTCTGAGCTTCAACTTCCTTGTGGAGTTAATAATAGTACTCTCTCAAAGAACTGTTCTGAAGACTAATTAACAGATGTAAAAATACTAAGAGTACATATCAGAAGAAAAGACTTAATACATAACAATGATACAAATCTGGTTTCTGAAAAATGGAAAAAGAAAATCAAAACCCACAATGCAAAGAAGATATTTATTGAAATAATTACTAAATAATAAAGTACTACAGGTATAACATAGGCATTTTAGAAATGAAATCATATTGAATACTTAGTTGTATTAAAGAGTTGAATATCTGAATCTGGAAAACAGTGTAATTCCACAATCATTGAAATACTTAATTCTTCAAGGAATCTTCTCTGCTGTGAAGACTTGAGAAGCTTGTCTCCTGGCCTTGAAAAGAATTTTTAAAATGTATTAATTATATGGTAGAAATTAATTAATTACATCATATATTAAATATTATTCTAACATAAAAATACAATCTGTTTTCAAATAATGAAAATTCCTAATAGAAAATTCTAGTCTTCAACTTATGAAATTAGGAATCAACTTTTTTTTTAAAGCCAAGGCATAAAGTGATTAAAGAAAAGTCTAAATAAAGATAAAATAGAACAAAATAAAAAGAAAATGTAGGGGGGCTGGAGCGGTGGCTCAGCGGTTTCAGCGCTTGTCTGGCAAGCACGAGGACCCGGGTTCAAACCCCAGCACCACGTACACAACTGAGTGTTGGAGCAGCTAAGGCCATGTGAAAAAACTAAATAAAGCTGTTTCTCTCTTTCTCTGTCTCTCTCACTGTTGCTCTCTCTTTAAAAAAAAAAAAAAAAGAAAATGTAGGGCTGGAGCGGTGGCTCAGTAGTTACGGTGCTTTGCCTGGCATATGTTGAGTACACAAGTTCAAACCCCAAAACCACATACACAACCATGTGTCCGAGCAATGAAGGCCACATAAAGAACCAAGTAAAACTGATTCTGTCTTTATCCCTCTCTCACTGTCCCTCTCTCTTTAAAAAAAAAAGAAAAAGAAAATGTAATTTATTTATGGCATAATGAGTCAAAGAGAAAAGAAAAAAAATGAGGAGAGAGGAAAGGAACAAATAAAGAGGAGAGCAAGAGGACAATATTAAGCAAAAAATCTTTAGTAAACTATTTCCCTCTGGGCATGGTGGCAGGCACTTGTAATCCCAGCAGCTATGGAGATCAAGGCAGGAGGACTGCAAGTTGATGCCCAGACTCAGCAACTTAGTGAGGCCCTAAACAACTTAGTGAGACTCTGTTTTGAAATAAAAAAATCAAGAGATAGTGATATGTGTGACTCAGTGGTTCAGCATCCCTGGGTTTAATCTGTTACCAAAAAATAAAAGAAAACCTTCTCTCTCTGCTAGGGGTAGACCCAAACTAGTACAGGTCTATAATCCCAGCTACTTGTGAGGCTGAGGCAGGAGGAGTACAAATTCAACAACAGTCTAAGCAATTTAGCAAGATATTGTTCCAAAATAAAAATAAAAAGAGCTGGGATTATAGCTCAGCAGTTGAGCCCCCCAAGTTCAACCTCCAGTACAAAAAAACAAAACAACAAAAACAAAAAAAAAACCCCACATACATAATAAAATAGGAAGTAAAAGGAAGGAAAGAAAATTATCTTCCTCATTATAGCCTTAAAAAATGTTGCTTTAAAATTTTTTCAATGTGCAATTTTTACAACTTGGGTTACAAACAAAGTATATAGTCCAAGCTAATATAAACAAATCAGATTACATCAAGTTCAGCATACAAGAATGACAGAATGGGCAACTAAAATTTTAATGAGGTAAATAACAACTGCATAAGAAAATGGCTATTACATAAAGCTGTATTTATTACTTAGTGAATTTCATTATGACATATCTTCTAAAATAAATTCTTTCACTTAAGTGTTCCAATGTCAAGAACACGGTCTAGAATTAGTAGACAATCAAAATATATTTTTGGCAAAAATATCCTATGGTAAGTATAAGACAGCTATAATTTTTTTTAAACCAACCACTCTCTTTGAATAATAGCATAGTAGCATGATGGCTGAACTGTCAGAACTAATTATAAGTGCAAATATGAAAAACAAAATATAAAATGCAGTATACATACATATCCAAAATTTTTTATATTGCAAAATGTCAAATTTATTCAGAAATCTTGAAATTAAAAAATTGTAGAGGGAAACAGACATATTAAAAGTGAACTATAAGAACACATGTAATAAACATAAAATCATTATTTTGTTCTTATTAAAGTTTCAGACTTCCATCTGACAGTCTACAGATCAATCAGTACATCAAAATATAAAAAGCACTGCCAAATAGGACAGAATAACTGTAAGACATAAATGATTAAAGAAAAAAACAAAATAAAACAAGCAGTATTGAAGGTTATATATAAAAATGTTAAATTTTTTCAAATTGTCATATCTTTTCAAAAATAAAAGTGACCTGGTTCACAGGAAAAGACAGCAAACACCAATGAAGCTAAGTGTCCTTACAAAAGAGGCTCCTGATGAAATCTGCCTGAACTGCTGTCCTGACTCTGCTACTCAATAGCTATGTGCCCACAGAAACATAATATCTTTGTGCCTCATCATCCTCATTTGTAAATTGGGAATAATAATGATGTCTACCTTACAAGACTATCTTGTAAATTAAATTAGTTAATATGTGCATTTAGGATAGCACCTAGCACAGAATAAGCACTATAAAAATAGCACACTATGCTCAGATTATTCCTTACTATACAAGTTATGATTCTTAATGGTGAAAGAGCTAGCTATTGTCTATGATTAAAAAAATAAAACTAGGGCTGGGGTGGTGGCTTGGCAGTTGGAGCTCTTGCCTGGCATGTGCTAGGACTCAGGTTCAATCCCTAGCACCGAATGAACATCTGGGTGTCAAAGAAACAAAGGCCAGATAGGGAAGTGAATAGGGTTGGTTCTCCCTTTCTCTCTCTCTCTTAAAAAGAAAGAAAGAAAGAAAGAAAGAAAGAGAGAGAAAGAAGGAAGGAGAGAGAAAGAAAGAAAGAGAACAACATCAAATGCACTGTGTGGGAAACACATTTTTAGTATTCTAACACCAATGAACCAATTTCCAAACCAGAAAGACAAAAGCCAAGAACAACGTTCAACTCCATGATAGTTTCTGACCCCACCTATATCTTTTAAAATTATTTGTACATTGGTGAGCAAGTATCTTGGTATTTTTAAATAAATAAAATGACCCCCTAACTTTATATTGGCAATTTGGTGATGGGGTGAAAAAAATGTAAGTATGGTTTTATCATTTAAGTCATTGCAAAGAAAATGCAGTACTGGAGATTGAACCCAGGGCCTCACACATGCTAGGCAAGCACTCTGCCCCTGAGCTACATCCCCAGTCCACAAAGAAATCTTTTAAAGAGTTATAATTAAACTGTAGAACCTATTACAATCCTTGCCTTTATATCCCAAGTTAGGATTCTGAAAAGATTATTCTAGCTACTTCTCATTTTAAACAGTATCTGTCTTTCCTCCCATGATTCTATTATTTCCCATGTTCCTCTTTAGTATTCTATCCTTTGCCTTCAAAGGGAAATAAAACACTGTAAAATACTCAAATGGGGGCACTTAAGATTTAGGCACCTGTGGATTTTCTAGACTTGAGGTGCTATAACTTGGCTTCTATTCATAACACCCAAAGATTTTTTCATTTCTAGAAATTTTTTCTGTAACATATCACTCATCATTTAACTATGAGGGATAAAAGCAAGTGGCAACTCTAAGTTAAATTCTAGAACTGTGTATTAACAAGCTCAAGTGCATGAAGCAGAGCCTCAGAAATCACTAGAGTCACATTTCACTGAACAATAATTGTAAGACCACTATGAGTTAGATCTCTGGATTAAAATAGATTTTTTATCATCTGTATTATTATTTATAACTCATCTGATTAAACATTAAGCTATTCTGAAATTACACATTTTTATGAATGGATGTAGCAACTGAAAGTTGTTTTCAAGTTTTAAATACATCCGTTCCAGAAATTCAGTGATATAAAATAAATGTTTTTGTCCACTTAATGAGATAGAATGAGGCATTAGGAGATACAAAGGGATAATAGTAATTTTAACTAAAACTTTTAAAGTAAGTTCTGCCTATTCAAGTTTCACAAAATAAAGATACTTACAACTTTTTCCTCTGAAGAAAGAACACCCTCTACTGCCACTATCTGGTATTGTTTATGCTTTAAATTTCCCACAAATTTCCGAAGTTGCTTGAGACTGCTAGCCTCTATGTCTTGTTTTAATAGTTTCTGCATTTCTCGAGAAGGACATCCAGGATCAAATATTAATAAACATAATGTTTTGTTTTTTCTCTCTTCAATTCCAACAACTGTTCGACTATGACCTATCAAAATATAAAATCACAGATATATATGTCATATCAACCTTCAGTTATATATACACAGGTATTTCTATGTATGTATTCTTGTTCCATGTATAATATGGTTAGTGTGTAGACATATCTGTGTGTTTACAATACAAATATGATCAGACTCTGACATTTCTGTATCTGAGATCTCTCCTAACAATTAGTTCACTTCCTGGTCTTTTAGTTTTCTTTTGTTCAATTTTAGTTTCCTTAAGGCTTCATTACAAAAAATTCTGCTTCTACTCTACCACACATTTTACTTTTCCTTTCCTAATCCTTTGATTCCTTTGTCTTTCCCAACCCCTATTCAAATTATCCCAAATGAAAGGGCTGGAAACTGACCTGTCTTAGAACAAAAACACTCATATTTCCTAAAGGGAGACAGAAGTAAAATAATATATACTGGAATCAACAGGGAGGAATTAATCTCCTATAGTTTGTGTTTCTATTCAATGACTACTTCTCTTTATTCTGTCAATTCAAATCATCCATTAAACAAACTTGATCAAGTAAGTATCTCCATGCCAGGAGCTATTCCAGCAGCAAAGAACACAGCAGCAAACAAAA
The DNA here is from genome assembly GCA_004027875.1 of Aplodontia rufa. Lineage (NCBI taxonomy): Eukaryota > Metazoa > Chordata > Mammalia > Rodentia > Aplodontiidae > Aplodontia > Aplodontia rufa. Next base: position 139,540 of record PVKS010001335.1, on the reverse strand, counting down.
CAAACAAACATGTCTGCCTTCACAGACATTATACAGTAACAAGAAAAGAAGGCACAGAAGTGAAGGAAGTACCAGTAGTGGGTAGCTGGGCTAAGGAGCTACAGTTTTAAGGAAGGAGAGACCATTGAAGGCTTCACTTAAGTGACATAAGGGATGAACAATCAAAGAAGAGAGAACCAAAGAAAACAACAAGGGCTGGGTTAACACAGTGGTAGAGCACTTGCCTAGCATGCGCCAGGCCCTGGGTTCTATCCCTGGTACCACAAACAACAACAGCAGCAGCAAAAACAACAACAACAACAAAAAAAAAAAACGGAAAGAAAAATGACAGATTCAAAACAACCCTGAAGATGCCAGGAAAAACCATCCTTCATTAACCAAGAATGTACTGTAATGACCAAGCAGGCCTGAAAATGAGAGTAATGGCACAATATTATCCCTCTTTCATATTGTCAAAAACCTAATGTGTTCTAAAGTGACAGACAACTGTTGTCTTCTAAATAACAGTTATGTGAATTATACTAACCTTGATGCTGGAGATAGACAGGAGGTTTAGATGTACATACTACCTTTGGATTCCCTTCCCGCTCTGAAGAGTAATAGTTCAATATCCATTCAAATAAGCGAGGGTGTGTACCTGAAGGACCAGTTGACTTGTGAAAATCAATAATACGGCACCTATGAAAAATTGACAAAATGGATTTGCACTAATAATTGTCAGATACAAAAATATTATTTTAGAGCTAATTTTTTCTAGTCAATTCTTCCTAGGAAGAAAGGAAGGAAGGAAGGAAGGAGACTATAAATTTTATTATTTAACTGGAAAACTGTTATCTTTGTGGGAGAAATAATTATTTAAATAATAATTCACAATGAGATTGATGACTGATCAATAAGTATTTGCTGACATAAAATTTCTTTGAATCGTAAATGAGGACCATGCTTGATTTTTAAAAGTCTTCAACATATAATCAAGACACAGCTTTTATTCTAAAGTGTTCAATGCTGATGGTCAGTTAGGCACTGACGTAAAATCAGAATTTTACGTCCTCAATAGCCAATTGCATACAATACTTTCAATTTTCTAAAATTTGAACAACAGACAAGAACACATGTAAATATCATAGGAACCTGTGGGAGAACCCACATCTATCCATCTATCCATCTCTTACTTGGCACCAGATTATGGTGGTGTACTTCCTTTAAGAGAGTCATGCTTGAATAAAAAAGAACTTTTAACCAGACGCGTCAATCATTTTCTCAACTGTTTTAGAAAGGTCAAGTATAACAAAAAACATTAATAGCATTATTACCACTTCAAGCCACAGCACAGAGAGCCTATTCTTGTCTCTCTTGGCAATTAAAATTTTCAAGATATTTAAATTGTACTGGTTGCCAACCTATTCTCACTAAATTTAATGCCGAGAACTTGCATTAAATGCTGAGTTTTAGGTGCTCAAATAAACTTCTGGATAAACTGTGAGAAGTAGGATTGCATGTTTAGATTTAGGATAGTGAATAGTACCCTACAAAGTATAATTCATACATAGAAGAAAAGGAAGAGATTTAAACTAGCACACGAATTCAGTGTATATTAATAAAAAAGCTTTACTAAACTACTTAAAGAATCAAGAAAGAAGCTAGACATATCAGGCATTTTAGAAGAAAAATTTTCCTAACAATAAATTAAAATTAAAATGAATAAGTCAAATAGTATAAGGGAAAAGAAGTAATGATTAACTTAAGGAAAAAATTCAGAAATCTTTTCAGGAAAGAAATAAAACCATCAATGAGCAATATTTATACAATTATAATGTAAACTATGTCTTCAATAGAAACTAAGTCATGTTAGAAAGATAGAGGGTGAGCAGGCAGAACACATTAAAAGAAAAACAACAGACATTGTCTACAACTGATAAACCAAGAAATAGCTACAAAGGCATATTATTTAAAAACAATGAGACAGACAATTACCTCTGAAAAATAGGACTCGAGAGTACAGAAAGCACGAGACTAGAAATAAATTTCTGGTTTTCACTATGAATCTCTTAGATAAAAACAAATTTAGGAAAAGCTTTTTTTTTTTTTTAAAAAAAAGCTCCCAGATATAGCAATGAGAATAACAAGTTTTGGGGTACATACTTTACCCTCAGGGAGGTCAGAAGTGTATATACTTCACATGCTCCAATCCAGGCCTTTGTTCCCTGTAGCTTGTTATTAAGTTGACAGGCCCCCTGAGGATCAAAACCTTCCTTCCATGCATCTTCAATCATAGACTGAATTTTTGGAATGCAAGGAACTGACATACCTAAAATCATTTTAGCAAATAAATTACATGACAGTCACTAAAGTACTGATATCATTTAGCATGTATCATATACTGTAAAGGAATCTACAATACAGTTTTTAAAATGGTTATTTCTGATATCTTCATCATGTAATTCTCTCCCATCCAAAAGATTTCAAGTTTCTTAAGTAAATATCCACTAAAGCACTTGTTAAAGCTATTAATCATACATGTTATATATTAATTTATTCTATATCATATGCATATTATATTGGATGACAAGCTCAGAGTTCTGTATTTCACATACCTTTCAAGCAATCATTGTAGGCATCATTTTGTAATAATGATGAAAGTAGCATCTGGAAATTTCTGTAACCACAACCCCAATCTTTGTCTCCTAAAGATGAATGAAAGTGATCCACCACAGCAGAAAGCCACACACGCCTCACATCTGTGGCAGCATTCTGATAGTATCTGTGAAGAGCTTCAATAATTCCTAAAAAAGAGAGATATAGAAGATTCTGAAGGATTTGTTTCCAACTTTTATATGGCTCTTATACCAACCTCATCCTCAAACTTCACAGTTAACTCCTATCCATTCCATCTTTTTCTTTACCATTTTACTGCTACAACTTTAGTTCATGACCTTGCCTGTTAGTACACTCCAAGATTACTGATATTAGAATATTATTTATTATACTGAACTGAAATTGTTTAGGTCTCATACCTCTGCATCTGCAGGACTCAACACATTAAAGCACAACCGTTGAATGAATGGTCTCCTTATTTTATAATACATGCTGCTGGAGATCATTCAGTTCTCAACAATGTGTTCCCAATCGAAAGATGATACCTCCCTATTACCTAGAGTTGTATTAGTTTATGATATACAAAGTCTACTGCAAGTGTTCCTCAAACTTACCTTTGCTTGACTCTTCTTGTCATGAATTTGGTTGCAGCCTAACTGAACAACTGAACATTTTGTCTGCTGAGTTTTAATTGAATTTAACTAAATTAAATGTTTCACTTTGTATATACCTTGTATTACACTAAGTGCTGAGCATTAAAAAAAAGATGACTATGACAATATCCCTTGAAATCTCAAGAATTGAAGCTACAAGTGCTATGATACGATAAGCTAGGTGTTAGAATCAGGCACATGTGACTCTGCCCATTTTCCCTTGTAATATACTCTCCTTACATTCAGAATCACACGAATTGTTCAAGGAGCAAATACTATCCCTCAGGAATCTTTTATTTGACACCTTTTCCCTGAATAATCACTGCATTTATTTTTTTGTGCCCCCTAGGTACTAGTCACATTCTGTCACAGAATATTGAAGTTCTGTGCATATAATTTACTTACTGTATGGACTCTGTGAAGCTCATGGGCAGGGATATCTTATTTATATATCCCATACTTTCTTATAACATGTGACACCAAAATGACAATCGCCAAAAGCCTTTTATTAGAATGATGGATATCCTAAAAGAAGATGGGCTTCTGTCTTTAAGAAGGTAGATCAAAGGTAAATAAATCAAAACAATTAAATGAACCAATAGTTGCAGCTATGCCTAATATTGTTACAGCTATTTTTCAAAGAATGTAGAAAGATAAGAATTCAAGAAAAACAACAATAAAATGGCATATAACTGAGCACTAAATGTTATGGCATAGAATTAGTAACCCAGTTATTCAGAGAAAGTAAGATAAATGTGGACTTCAGTAACACAGACTCTGATGCACACATCAAGATTTCAAACAGTCCTTTAAGAATGAGAAGGAAAAAACCTTAAAAGAATTAACTGATACACATTATAGAATACTTTAGAATACTTATTATATATGACAGGTATACTTCACTCCTGGGTTACTCTGTTTTAGCAACCCCATCATATAATTGCTTTCAAGAAAAATCTTACAATCAAGTATTTTTCATTACTCAGCACCTAAATCTCTTTTTATATTTTCCTGGATCAATCAACCTTTTTTTAAAAATAACATTCTATTATTAAAATTATAAAGAGATTGCAAATATGTACATGAAGACTTTAAATGAGGGCTGCTTCATTAACAAGTATATATTGTTAACAAATATAAAAGTATATGCCACTAAATAAATCAGTTCTAAATTATAAGGCAGTCCATAAAAAAGGACATAGTATATTAGAGGGCAATGTTCTTCATTCTCTTACAGATATACTTATTTTTAATTATATATACTACAGTATTTTATAATTCTAAAACAAACATACAAATAGAAATTAAAACTAAATATAAACTAAATATAAACACAAGTTTTAACAAGTTTTCCTATACTCTACTGATTCACATTGCACATCTTCTGGGATGCACTATGCTACTGAGACCTCTTCCACATGGTGACCCCTGAAGTAGTGTTAAGGACAGCCTTTAGGAACAAAAATATGTATATGTCAAAATATAATGTGGCATTACAAATAAAGAAAGAAAATATAGATTCAATAAACGGTAGTGAGATAAATCAGCATTTGCAGATGGTGTTATAAATGAAGGGTAAAAAGCAGAATCCTACTTTCTCATCCCTCCACATACACACACACACAAACTATAGGAAAGTTAAAAGTCAAAATATAATACAAAGTATAACTACTTAAAGAATATATAAAGGAACATATATTTGTGATTGCCCACAAAGGATCTTTTCCATATTATCAAGATACTTTAAGACACCAATAATTTGGGGAAAGACTAAGAAATCTTATTATATTCAAATTTTAAAACCTCTAACAAAAGATGCCATATTTAAAATTTATAGGCCAAAAATAGACCTGAAGAAGATATTTGTGTTCATATACCCAAGAAAGGATTAGTATCCAGAACATTTAAAGGACTACCACAAAAATAAGACATACCGACAGAGAACAGAAAAAGGAAGTGAAGGTAATTCATTAATGAGGAAATTACTCAGGAGTAATCAAGAAAATGCAAATTAAAACAGGTATCATTTCATGCTCCATTAAAGGGAAGAAATTTAAAAGTATCACCATACAAGAGCGATTGGGAATACACTGGTATGAATGTAGATCACTTTGGAAAATAAATCCTTAGCAAAGCTGAAAATTTGTATACCCTTTAACTTAGCATTTCAGTTCTGGATACCATTTTAGAAATACTCTTGAAGAAGTTCTGTTCTGAAATTGTAAGAATAAATACTGGAAACAACTTAGAAAACAGATGAATAAGTGGTACAGAATTCATGCAAAGAAATAATATACTGCACCTAAAATTAATGAAGTACATCTAAGAACCAATATCCTTGAGTAAAACAATTTGGAGCATACAAACTGGATTCCATTGTTATGCAGATTAAATACATATAAAATAGTGTATAATATTTATGGAAATGTACATATTTAGTAAGAGTAGCAAACCTTTATGAGACTAACAAGTATAAAATTCATGATAATGATTTCCTTCGTGGGGAAGGAGGAATCAGCAAGGGGTACACAAGGATTTAAAATACAATGAAAGGGTTAAGAGCTTCAAAACCTTTTAAGTAAATGTGACAAAACATTAAGATTAAAAAAAACTGTGTTGGAAAAAAGATATTTTCATATAAATTTTTTTATTACCCTAACATATACACAAAAAAGTAATTTTAAATAACCACTTGTCAGGCAAAATGATACGCTTGGGAACAAGGCTGACCTGATTATGAATACTAGGCTGGACGACAACAGCTGTACGACCTTACCTTCAGAAAGTTATTTAAGGGAAACAACCTCATGCAAAATATGTAACAATACTCAAGAGGATATTTGTTTTGGGTTAAGTCCACCATGTATATAAAACTTTTAGCATCCCAAAAAACATTAATAGACTGTCCATTACTACAAGTGGCTACTGAGCATTTGAAATGCGGCTCTACTACAGATGTGCCTCAAATATAAGATTTAGAAGAATGTATAAAGAATGTAAAATATCTCATTGATAGTTATTAATATTGATTACATGTTGCAATAATATTATGGAGTCATTGGGTGTAACTATTAAATTTACACACTTGAGATGGTGCAACATGAGTTTTGGACTACCATAGTGCGGCTATGGGTATGGAGCAAGATATTCTCTTTCAACACTGGGTTACACTGTGAGCTGCAGATTCCAGTCAGTTGTGACATCACAAAGGTATGTGATGTCACAGTACCCTATAGGGTACTGTGTTGATAAGCTATGATGTTGAGCAGCTAAAGGATATGAAAAGCATTTTCAACTCAAGATAGTTTCTTTTTAAAAAAAAAAAAGAGAGAAAGACAGTGAGAGAGAGAGAGAGAGAAAGAGAGAGAGACAGAGAGAATCAATTTTTATTGAGTTTTTCACATGGCTTTTGTTGCTCCAACATTTAGTTGTGTACGTGGGTGCTGGGGTTTGAACCTGTGTACTTGCGCATGCCAGGCAAGTACATAACCGCTGAGCCACCGCTCCAGCCCCAACTCAAGATATTTTCAACTTAAAATGGGTTCATCAGGACATAACCCCATTGCAATTTTAGGAACTTCTATAATTTTACCTTTCCTTTTTACTTTATTTTTAGGACTCCTCTGTGATATTTAAAATCCTGTACATGGCTCACATTAGGTTTCTATCAGACAGCATTAGTTTAGAAGATTTGAACACACACTCTCAACTAATATCGTATAAACCTTGGACTGTGAAAATGAAACAAAATTCAAATGATTTTATTACTTTAGTGGTGTATGCAACATCAAAACTACGATTTCGATGAAGTGCTCACCAGAAGTTCTTGTTTTTCCATCATCAGTACCAATAGCTAGCGATTCCATCAAGTCAGCTCTTCTTCTATGAAATTCAGATGGATGCATTCTTCCCCTATTTACTTCTATCTCCATATTTCGGAGTAGCTGTTGCTTGTATCCTCCAGAATTATCTAAACCGCATTGTCGCTATTGAACATAAAAACAAAGGGCATAATCATATGTCCCTGTATGTTCATAGGATAAAACTTTATTAGGAAATGTATATTGAAACATTCTGGTTTACAGACTTTTATATAAATCAACTTAAAAGATTTTATGAGTACTAGAGCATGCACGTGTGCACACACAAAATCCGTGACTAAGTAATTAACGAGTACTTCTCTATAAACAACTACTGTGGCCTTTCTCTATAAACACACATTTGTTTTCCTTGTATTAGAGAAAACAGAGGGTCCTGTCTTTCTTCTAAAGACATTGTAAATGGCAGAAGAGTTCTGACTGCTAATGTTTTCAAGGAAACTTGTCCATCCTTGTTAGGCTGGTCCACAAAGGCCTACTTAATGGATCACTCATTATGCCAATCATGCTATATAGTAAATAAACTGCATTTATGTATACTAGATTGAGAATCTCAAATAGTATGTATAAAATTGTCTTTATGGAAAAGCTTTCTCAGATCTAAATAACTAACATACAAAGTTATATAACAAACCTCTTTAAATACTGAGACTTTTTTGTACTCATAATGTTGAAAAAGCATTATTTTTCATATTAGGCAAAAAAGACAGGAAAAGTCAATTTTCTTTCCTCCTCCAAATCCTAGTAGGAAAGTATTTTGTAAATAAATGAATGACCAGTGAGAAATAAAATCCTAAATTAGATGTTCCAAAGCACCTTTCAAGGAAAAGTAGCTATCTGTGAGATGTTGCAGAAAAATCAGAGGTCAACAAATGTGGGAAAAGTATTTGTATAATGCATGTCAATATATTAAAGGCTGTAGGAAGTATACAATGTTGTTTAATTGAACTGTCTCATACCTATTTGATCATAAATACTTCTTATTTATACATTATTCTATACCATATGGAAAAATGGAATTTAAAAACTCTATGAGCATTATTAGCCCAAATGATACTATAGTCCATAAATTAAAAATGAAAAATGGAGAAACAATTATAAAAAATGTAAATGCATTAAATATAACAGATGTTGCCTGTTTAGCTCAACAGATATTACCATCCACCTAAGATAAATGCAGTCTCAATATAATTAAACTGTACTTTCAATTAAAAATGATTCTAAATATCTGAAATTCCAACCTATAAAAAGACTTAGGAGACATTTATTCTAAGTTACATTTCACTTCTAAGTATCTACACAAAAAAATTCTGAACCTCAGTCTCCCAGTTTGCCCCACTGTCTTACACTGGTTTGAACGCAAGCTTTACCACTTAGTAGCTGCCTAATCCTGAGCAAATTAGTTAACAGTTATTCCTATTTTTTTTTTAAATCTGAAAAAAAAAACGAACGAAAAATCAAAAGGGAACTTAAGTAACTTTTTTATGGATTTATTGTGAAGATTCTGAAATACTCTGATGTCTAACTAGGATGAGTACTTATAACAGTTGGTTTTCATGAACTATAAGATATATAGAAAAAATATTTTTAAATAAAAATGCTGGGATGAAGCACTGAAAGTACCTTTCAGAAATAAGAATTCTACCAAATCAAAATATTATAATTGTTAATAATCTTTGTACCTGTAGCTTCTGAAATTCTTCCATTTCTTGTCTTGATTCTTCAGATTTCCTCTTACTATCTTCTTCTTGTTGAAGCTGATGAGCCAATTCTAGATCACTACAACACTGGACTCTATCCATGCCTATTAGATATTTATTAAAATACTGATCAAAATAACTGTCACAAAGATTACTTTCAGTTAAATATTCTAAAAAGCGTTACCACTGTTGCTTGCCATTTATTCATGATTATGATACCATGGAACCTTGAAGTACAATTCAGAACTGCCTCTGTTAAGGGAATAACCTCTATTTAATTATTACCTAATATTTATTGAGTGTTTAAGCTGCAACAGGCACTTTTCATTATCTTCAGGATACCCTTATAAAGTAGGTTATCATCTACCCAGGAAACCAAAACTTGAAGAGGTTAAGTAACACTTTTCACCGGTGCCCCTTATCACAACCAAGGCACATTAATTTTTCAAAAAAGTAGTAAGGTGGAAGGCGAGGAAACAATAAGGTGCACAAAAATATACATTTGGAAATTACAAATGATAAATTATAACTTACAGTTTGGCCCCAAATTACATAATTTTGAAACATTTTGCCCTGCTTCCTGTCCCCAGGGTCCCTCTGATCCTATCAGTTGATACCTTCGAGCAAGAACCTTGTCTCCTTGACCCATGTTATTAGTCAGGGTTCTTCAGAGAAATGGAACCAAGGGAGAGAGAGAGACAGACAGACAGAATGGGAATATCTGTATATGAAGGGATTAATTAAGGGACTGATTCACATGATCACAGAAGTTGAAAAGTTCCACAACAATGTATCGGTAAGCTAGAGAGCCAGACAATCTAATAACATGGCTCACTTCAAGAAGCCAGGAGCCATCTGTTCTGTTTACATCTGAAGTCCCCCAAAGGCCATGTGATAAAGGCTTGGTAGTCAGCCTAGGGGCATGTTAAGTAGTGGAGCACCTCCCAGTTGGAATACGAAGGTCATTGGAGGTAGGTCTTTGAAAGGGCACATTTTTGTCCCTGACCCTCCCCTATCATGATTTTTCTCTCTCTGTTTCCTAGCAGCCATGAGATGAGCAGCTCTGTTTCACTGTTTGCTTCCCATCATGATGTTCTGTTTCTTACGGGAACAATAACACCAACAAACCATGAACTGAAACCTATGAAATCCTGAGTCAAAATAAGTTGCCTTTATCAGGTATTTTGTCACAGTGACAGAAAGCTAAGTAACTCACCTCCAAACCAGGGAGATTTAGAGTGAAGTATCTAGTTCTAGGTCAAAGGCTCAAGACCCTGGAAAGGCCACTGGTACAAATTCCAAAGTCCAAAGACTATGAAGTTTAATGGCCAATGCAGAAGGAAGAGCCAGAGCTTCTTCCTTCTTCGGTTTTCTTGGTCTATCCAGGCTTGCAGACAAATGGATGGTGCCAGCCCACTTGGGAGGGTAGGTGTTCCCAACTCAGTTCACTGACACAGACCAATTTCCTCTGGACACATTTTCATAGACATACCCAGAAGAGTGCTTCACCAGTTCTCTGGACATTTCCCAATCTAGACAAGTTATAATCTCCCAACTGAATGATTTAATTATGTAGTTGAAAATTTATTCTTTCTTTTCAAACCACTCAGCCACTGCTACCTCTTCCTAATTGGTCCCTGCTGTCCTTTTTGGGGATGTATACTATGTGACTGATTTTTGGAGAACCTTGACACAAGTTACAGTGATTTTCTTGGATTATGTCTTTTATCACCCATAACAGTCTTACATAATGTATGTAATCACAGAAAGCCTATCATAAACAGAATAAGAATTACCATTTAGCTTCAAAAGGGTATTTCTTCTCCAATATTCCCTTACAAACTTGTCCAAGGGAATGAATACAGGACAAGAACTGGAGTAGGTGGTACAGAACCACCAGGAGAAAAGACTATTCCAGTTTTACTCTAATAACTCTCATCTTGGGGCTGGGCTGAATAAACAGGTAATGCTGTCCATGGAGATCACTGGTACTGGCACTAAGCTCATTGATACTGACTACTAAAAAATCCTATTACTCGGAGTTATCTATATACCTTTAGAAACAAATAGAGTAGAACATAATTGGTTTCTTTTAGGGTCTACTTTATTATTTTCTTTCAGTAGGCTTGTGAAATTTTTATAAGATATTTCAATGTCTAAGGAACCATATTAATTACTTTATGTCACAGTTAAAAATGGTAGAGAACAGAGGAAAAATTTTATAGAATCATTAATAACCAATAAATAATTTTAGAAGCTGGGATAAGTAGCAAGAAATACATTGAAAGACTTATAGGTTATGTAGTTCACATACATTTTGAAAACTATATGTGCCATATGGCAACTTCCTAGTTCAACAGTTTTTGCTGACTAAATGCTAAATTTGATTACTTCTAGCTAAGCAAAGAATGCCATCAACTTGTAAATAAAACACTTTCTAAATAACATAAAATTTAAAAATCATTCTCTTAAATGTTGGTACCCTCTAAATATTGCTGCCCATGAGCAAAACTCAGGATGCATCATCCTAATCTGGAGGTGGGTCACCAGAGCTCATTCATCCTTGACAATTTTTTGTGAAACAACTTCTAAAAAAAGTTACAGATAGATAAAAATTATTTAAAGGAACAAATTTATTTTAAAATAGTATGATTCCCCCATTTAACTAATCTGAAAATTAGATATGTCGCAGGAAGTAGAAATTAGCCAAGGCAGGAAGATTCCAACTTCAAGGCAAGCCTCAGCAATTCAGTGAGGCTCTAAACTTAACATGACTCTGTCTCAAAATAAAAGACAGAAAAGAAGGAAGGACAGGGCATGTAGCTCAGTGATGAAGTATCCCTGAGTTCAATCCTCAGTACCATAAATAAATAAAGATATATTTATCTTTAGACACATAAACATACCTTGTGGAATGCTGCATTCTTCTAAATGCAAGTCAACATGTTCCTGGAGAATACTGTAATTTGTACAAATGAGCCCACACATAGGGCAGTCATAGAGTTGTTGATCACAATCTGTATGAGACATAATCCAATTCCATTTTTAAAACTTAAGATTTTTCATCCAACGTCAAAGTCTATCTACTACTTACTAACCTTATAAATAAAAGCACTTTGTGGTTAGATTAAGTAAGTCAAAGACTGTCTATCCCCTACTACTCATATTAAATAAGAGCTATCTGCAATTGGATTTAAAAGCTGTTTTTCCACTTATAGGGTCCAGATGGAAGACTGAACATAGTACAAACCTCTCATCACTGCAAAAAATAAGATAATTAACTCTTAGTATTTTTAATCAAAATAAGAAAAAAAAAAGAAAGGAAAGTCAAAGCTTAAAATAGGGCCAGTCTTGATATGGGATTTGAGGCTAAATTCTCAGCACCAAAAGGTGAGATGTTGAACTCAAGCTTCTATCATAAAGCTGGGGAATGGGATCATACTGCCTACTTGGGAGAGAAGCAAATTAAAGAAAGGATCCATATGATACCACTAGAGGAAGACAGATCCACCTTGCCCAGAGTAAGAGCAGAAGTACCTCTGTAAGACCCAGGCCTACAGGATAACAGGCACAGAAGACGGGCCAGATTGAAAAAACTAGGCAACTCATAAATGGAAGTCCTGGTTTGGAAGTGGAGAGTGAAATGCCAAGGTGAAGGAACCATGAAGCTGCTTAACTGGGAGGGGATCATATGAGGGAAACCCACATATTAGTTGAATACTTAAATGTGAATTATGAAACACATTGGTAGGCCCAATGCTATTACAGTTTGATCATGAGGTGTCCCCAAAACCTCGTGATAATGCAGGAATGATCAGAGCTGAAATGATTTAATGGCGAGAACCATGGCCTAATTAATCTATCCTAATCTGAACAGACTGGGCAAAAACTGTGGACTGGTAGGATGTGGCCAGAGGAGGTGGGTCACTGGGAGCACATCCTTGAAGAGTTTATCTCCCCTATGGCTCCTTACCAGCCCAGCCAGCTTGCCATCAGACGAGCATATTTCCTCTGCCAAGCTCCCTGGCCATGATATTCTGCCTCACCATGGGCCCAGCTCAATAGTCAGCTGTCTGAGACCTCTGAAATAGAAATCCAAAATAAACTTCTTGACAGGTACTTTAGTCACAGCAATAAAAAGCTGACTAATACAGAAACTGGTACTGAGAAGCAGAGTTGTTGCTGTGAATAACTTGACCATATGGTTTAGAAGCCTTTGGAACTGGTTTGCAGAGGAATTTGGAAAAGTTTGGAGAAGTCTTAGAATTTTGCAAGCAGAGCTTAATGAGTAATTCTGGTGGGAGCTAGGAAGACCAGAATACCCATAGGCATGCAGACTATGTTCAAGAGATTTCAGAGGTAAGGACTCTACTGGGAAATAGACAAGTCTTTCATTTCATATTCTAGCAAAGAACTTGTCTACATTTTGCCCATGTCCTGAGACTTTGTATGAGGCTGAATTTAAAAGTGATGGACTAATTAATCTGGCAGAGGAAATTTCAATGCAACAGGCTGTAGCATGGATATTGCTGGCATCTTTTAGCCAACTTAATTGTGAAAATTGAGGGCAGAAAGCAAACCTAAAGGATTTTTAAAAGTTGCAGTCTGGCTAGAAAAGTGCATGTAAAACTGAGGTCTAGGAAGGATCTTTACAGAGATTACAACCACTAAAGTAATGCTAATTACTTTGTACATAAATAACAGGGAAGATGGTTTGAGGGGTATCTCAGGAATTTGCAAGATCACATCCATTGCAAGCTCAAGGATGCAGTAGGTATTTGAGAAGAGATCATGGGAATGCTCTGCTTGCAGAGGGAGGGCCTAGTCACTAGGCTCAGCCACCTTGGAGGCCAGTCAAAGTATAGTAGGGTTGGAATTCCATGAGCTGCCCCAGATAGAATGTTATGAGAAGCGCTGAAGGTGAAGCCAATGCTCTAGTGGAGATCCCAGGAATTAAGAGAGGCCAGTAATGTAGACTATCTGCTAAGAAAGGCTGCTGAGGTGAGAGCCAGGCTAAACAAAGAGACTCTGGGCACTAAACCCAGCAAGGCCAAAGGGGGTGGACTATCCAAGTCCTCTGGAGAATACATCACACTGCTGAATGTCCTTGTGGCTATACCAGGAGTTACTGGTGGAATTCTAGGACATATATGCCTAGTTGCATTTGCATTCTGGTTTGTCCCCATTCCTTTTTCCTGTGCCTTTTAGAACAGGAATATTTACTCTGTGCCACTCTATATTGGAAATATGTTACTTGCTTTTGATTTTTATAGGGGCTCACAGCCAAAAATTTGCCCTGAGTCTCAGATGAAACTTTGGACTTAGACTTTGGGGCAACACTGCAACTGTTAAGACTATGGACTTCCTGGAAATGAACTAAATGTATTTTGCACTGTGAGATGGATATGAACTTTTGGAGACCAGGTGAGCAATGTTATGGTTTGAATGTGGATATGTGGTATCCACCAAAAGATCCTGTGTTAATGCAGTAATGCCCACAGGTGAAATGATCGGATTATGAGAGCTGTGCTAATTAGTCCAAACTACTTTGAAAGAACTGCATGGTAACTGTGGGCAGATGGGGCATTGCTGGAAGAGGTGTGCCACTGGGGTTATGCCCTAAAAAGAAGGATTTATCTTCTCTATGTGGTTGGTCTCAGTCTCTCTCTCTCTCTCTCTCTCTCTGCTTCCTAGCTGCCGTGAGGTAAGCATATTTCCTCTGCAATGCCCTTTGGCCACATTGTTCTGTCTCAAGGGTCTAGAGCAATGAAGTCAGCTGTTTACGGATTGAGATTCTGAAACTGTGAAGCAAATAAACTTTCCCTTCTCTAAGCCATTCTTGTCAGGTACTTTGGTCACAGTGACAAAAAGCTGACTAACACAAATGCCATGAAAGGCAGTTCAGAAATCCAAATTCAAGAAATCATCTGTGAAGAAACGGAACTAGAAGTAATCTATAAAGGTAACATAAGTTTAACATAAGGAGAGAACTAAATCTTTCAAAATATTCACAAAAGCAGCACTAAGAGATAAAAGCATATGGCTAAGTGATGCTACATGACATAAAAATGGTCTTTTGGTCAATTCTTTACTATAAAATGCGTCAGAGCCAATGCTCAGAGAAAGCTTTTGCTTCTTCTGTGGTCATCACACACAGCAAGCCAATCTCTCTATTCCTTCTAGTTTGAACTCATCATCAACTTTCCTCAACATTCAAGTACTACAACTCAGTTTTTTCTTTTAAGAGAGAATCAAGCTTATTTATTTTTTCATCTGGTGGCCTTCATTTCTCCAATACTCAGTTGGGTATGTGGTGCTGGGGTTTGAACCTAGGTCTTCCCACATGAGATGCAAGCACTCCAATCACTGAGTCACTGCTCCAGTCCTACCCCCCCTGTATACTTTCTTTACCACTAGAAGAACCTGTGCCCTACAGGTTAGCTATCATCATCCTATACAGTCATCCAGGGCAGACATAACCACCAACTCGGCTTAAAAAATGAATCCATTCAAATTAGCCTGTACCTAACAGTCTAACTATTTGTAATACATCCACTCATTCTACTGAACTATCATCACTTTTCTTTCCTTCAAAGTATTCTATCACACCCTCCAGAAATTATGTTCTATCATCAGTCTGACTCCTATATCTACAATTTTTCTCTGAACACTCACTTACCCTTCTTTCATTAATTGAAATCTGGTTGGCCCATTTCCCTGATAGCTCCTGAACACAAACAAAAGCAATTTTTCTTTCATAATTCAGGGTCCTAGAAGTGGGAAAGGTATCTCCTTTGTTCCCTTTCGTTATTTTCAAACCACTTTTCTTCTCTGCATCTTCAAAAACTTCATCTTTGACAAAGATTTCCCTGGAATACAGCATTCCATCCCCATTTACTAGTTATTATTTTCTGAAATTCTAGACACGTTCTTTTAAGGAGATGATAATCCACTTTTCCCAGCTCCAATACTGTGATCATTCTTAGCAATGCCAATATCCATAGGATGGTTCTTTGTTTTCATTACCAACAATCTTTTCCTTCACCACAACTGAGCCACTGAGTAAGACTTATACTCTTGATTTGTACCTGCAGTAACTGATGCACACTTTGAAATATCTATTCCAAACATTTTTCCTCTAACCTCCTATCCTTCCACCTCACATTTTTGAGTTCTACCACTCTAAAGTCTTTGACCTGATTAAAACCTGCTACACAGAATTTATATAAGGCCCTGCATTTTTGTCATTCATTGCCTCTCTCAACTTTTTACTTTCTAGCTTAGATTACATACATCCTATATATGAATATTGCTCCCTTAAACCAGCTTCAAACGCCACTGTTCTGTTTATTATACCTGACTGCAGCTTAAATCCAATTATCTACTTAGGCAACTTCTGAACCTTTAATGACAACTAGCTTATTTTTCACTCAACTAAACATTCAAACTCATAAGGCTACTATAAACCACACTTGGAACTAGCTTGCTGAAAAAATTATAGGAAACAGTATACAACAGAGCAATGTCAGACATGGCTTATCAGTGGAAGTCCTTCTTGAAGCCAGTAAACTTTTCATCAGCAGATAACAAAAGCATCAACTTAGAACACTGACAGGAATCAACAGACTACTATCAAAATTAGTAAGATCTGAAAAGACTAGATATTTTAGGAATTGATAATGCTTCTATTATACAAGCTTGCAAGAGTTAATTAGATAAGAGGAAAAAACTCCTATTTACAAAAGCAAAGGAAACTAAACTATACCAAAATAAAGCTAACACAGTATACAATATAAAAAAGAAAAGAAAAACCTTATTGAGGGATATAAGATAACCTGAATTAACGTATAAATGTGCCATCATTTAATTTCAAACAAAATTTCAACAGAATTTTCATGGAATTTGGTAAAAAGGTTCTAAAACTCATATAAAAAATAAAAGAATGAGAGTATCTAAGTTAATAAAAAGGAAGAAAGAGAAGAGCTGTCTTATCTGATACGTATGACCTATTACAAAATTATAGTTATAAAAACAGAGGATGTGAGGAAATAATACTCCAGCAAATAAATAAAATAGGACTAAAAGATCAGAAACTGAGCCATACGTATATGAAAAAACTTAATAAAAGACAGATAAAGTATTATGAATCAGAGTTAAACCTGGTTTCCACAGAAGAAAAAACTTCAAAATTTAGATCACAAATTCTCACAACATATACATACACACAATGCATATATAACACAATCCATATGGAGTTATAAAAATGTGAAAAAAAGGAACAAAGCATTGATTCATAACATACATTTATGAACTCAGGTCAAGAGCACTTTTAGACAATACACGAAAAGTAAACATAAATAAAAGTTAAATTCTGCATAAAATTTAAATATAGCTGATAGTGTATGGAATGTAGCTGTAGTCAAGAATGAGTACTGAGAACATATTTACAAAGCAACTAAAAAGACAACTCAATAGGTAATAGGACAAAAAACGCACTTAACTCAAAAGAAAAGTGCAAAAAAATGTAACAGGCACCTTGTGATAGAGGATATTAAAATGTATATATGAAAAAGATGCTGATTTCACTGACAGGGAACAAATAAAAAAATTCTATAGACACTATTCCTTTCATAAAATTATTTCAAAAGGATCAAGAATCTAATTGTCAATGCAAAACTCTAAAACTTTCAGAAATTGGCACTCAGTTGTTAGTTATAGCACCAAAAACATGAGTCATAAATAAGAAATGTTAAGTTGTGCTTCATTAAAATTAACCACGTCGTCCACTCTTTGAAAGACACTATTAAAAAGACTCACACTGGGAGAAAATATTTGAAAATTACATATAAAGAACCAAAATATACAAAGAACTCTTAAGCTTGACCGCAAGAAAAAGACATAAGATCCTAAATGTATATGTACCAACAACAGAGCCTCAAAACAACAACAACAACAAAAACACATGAAGCAAAACCTGACAGAGCGGAAAGGAAAACTAGGCAAATTTGCAATTATAAATGCAGATGTTTAAGTATCCCTTCTCAAAAACTGGTAGACAGTACTAGACAGGACATCAGCAAGAAAATAGATAATCTGAACACAAACAGTAGGATCTAAATGACATGTATGAAACACTGTACCCAAGAAAGCAGAACGCATTTTTGTCCCCCAAGAACCCATGACACATGTACTAGGATAGACCATATCTTGAGCCATAAAACAAGACTCAATAAATTTAAAAGAATTGATATCATATACAGTGTATTCCATGGTCATACGGAGTCAAAGAAGAAATTAACACAAAATCAGAGTCTGAGACAGTTCAGATGACACTGGGCTGGAGGAAGTAAAAGAGAGTCCTCTGGAAACTAGATAGAAAGGTTCTGAAACTACTCTCAATGGAACTGAAACATTTTATGTATATCTGCACCAAAATTCTTTCTTATATTTTCATATTGCAATGATGACAATGTTAGAAACATAATCTTGATTCAAAAACAGATTTGTAGTAATCTCACTTACAAACCAATTTAAAGGCAACTCAGATTAAACTGAGACTGTTACTTATAATAATTTATAATAAAATGAACATTTTACCTTCTAATGGATTGTCTAAAAGGCTGGCATGCTTTGTTTTCACATGGATTTCCATAGCTTGACCACATTCCTCTATTTTTCCACAAAATGGACATTCAGGAGGACTATACATTGTTTCATAACTTGATTCTTTTATTTCAGATAAGCTAGACTGTTTTTCCCAATTTTTCAGCAATCTTCTAGATTCACTTAAGTTCTCTGAGTAAACTTCTTTATGCTTTGAAGTACTATCCTTAGGCAAGCTTTGTGCTGAACTCTGTGGATGATCAGATGCACAAGCTGAATGAATACTTAAATTAACTTCCACTGTACTCTGTAGACGATTGTCCTTGTTATCTGAAGTTCCATTCTGCATTGCATCTGTTCTTTCAAAGTTTCTTTCTAACGTATTCTGCTCAAAATGAGCAGTTTCAATATGAAAACACATTTCATCATAATTTACACCTGACAACTTGCAAAATGGACATATAACTTCATTTTCCATGTGAACAACTAGCAGGTGAGCCTTCATATCTGGTTCTGAGCTTACTGTTTCACCACAAATGTCACAGGAAAGCATGGTATGACAGGTAGCTAGAAAAGAACACAATATTGTTTTAGTTTCAAAGTAAGAGTTGAAAAAAATGTCTTTCATAAAATGATTTAGGACTAAATTGGTATTTAGTGTTGTATTATTTTGATGAAGAATTTCTCAAAGTACTTAACTATTCCTCAAATACACAAACTTACTGATACTTCAACCAAAATTTCTTTACACATTAAGCATCCCTTATTTGAAAACTTAAAATTGTTTACAATTGAAAACTCTAAGCATTGACATGTTATCATAGTAGAAAATTCTGCACCTGACCTCTACGGAGTCAAAATATAGAAACATTAAAAATACGGCATGAGTTTACTCTCAGGCTATGCATACAAGGTTTTTATTTTGTTTTATTTTGTTTTTTAAGAGAGAGAGAGAGAGAGAGAGACAGTGAGAGAAAGAGAAAGAGAGAATCAATTTCATTCAGTTTTCCATGTAGTTCTCACTGCTCTTACACTTTCTTGGATACGTGGTACTGGGGTTTGAACCCATTCTCGCCCATGCCAAGCAAGGTGTAACCACTGAGCCACTGCCCCAGCCCCCATATAAGATGTTTTTTGAAACACAAACAAAAGGTACACATGAAACATAAATGATTAGATTCTGGTCCTGTCCCCAAGATATCAATATCATTATGCACATGCAAACCCTAAAATCTCCACAATCTGAAACACTTCCAGACCCAAGCATTTCAGATAGGGGATGTTCAATATGTACTATCCGTCAAGTTTGTAGTTCAAGAAGCCAAAGGTGATAATAATGAAAAAAAATATTTCAAAAGATGTGTCTGGTACAAGACAGAGGAAATAATTATGTTTAAAAAATTGTCCAGGGGTTGGTGGTGGCTCTGCGGTAGAGTATTTGCCTAGTAAGTGAAAGGCTCTGGGTTTGATCCCCAGCGCAAAAAAAAAAAAAAAAAAGAAAGAAAGAAAGAAACATTGGGCGGGAGCGGTGGCTCAGCGGTTAAGGCGCTTGCCTGGCATGCACGAGGACCCGAGTTCAAACCCCAGCACCACGTACACAATGAAGTGTTGGAGCAACGAAAGCCACAAGAAAAACTGAATAAAACTGATTCTCTCTTTCTCTCTCTCTCACTGTTCCTCTCTCTTTAAAAAAAGAAAACTTTTTAAATATTAAAAATAACTTACTTTCCAGGTAAGAGAAGTCAGGTAAAAGACGACAAGGAGAAGTAACCCAGGGTTGGGGATTCGGCTCAGTGGACAAGTGGCCGCGGAAGCGGTGGGGGCAGGATTTCCGCGAGGCAGTGTGTGCCCAAATCTGCGCCACGGTCCCGAGTTAGAACCGAAACCTATCCAGACCCTCACGGGGCGAAAGCTGGCAGCCGAGCGGGGTCGGGGTGGGAGGCTGGAATGCGGACCCGCAACTCGCAGTTCTCACCGACCGAGGACCCAGCAGCTGCTCTTCGGGTCGGCTTAGCGGCAGCCCGGCGGTCTGTCCCCCAGGCAGGGAAGCGAGGGCGCCGAGTCCACCTCCAAGACTACGGCCAGGCCCTCCACGTCGCCGCACACCACGCTCTCACAGTCACCCGAGGAAAGAACCGGCGACACCACAACAGCCCGGCCCTAACACCGCATTCAAAACAAACAACAAAACACTTCCTCGTTGCCGGGAAGGGAGCGACCCCGGCTCGCCCCGCTCCACGCCGGTTTGAGGGCAGTGCACTCTGGGAGTCGTAGTCTTCTGCTTTCGGAGGGTTTTGTTTTGCTTCCCTCCCAAGAGCGGTTTTTATGCTTCCGGTAAGAAACCAAGCTCTGAGAATTTTAAGACCTAATTTGAATAAAAACATTGGGTGAGTCCTAGATAAGTGCCATGAAGACAACCAAGAGTGGCTTAAAGAGAAACAGGTCTCCCTGCGCAGGTGAGCCTGCGGACGAGCAAACAGCCAACGGGAACGTTTCACCAAAGGAGCACTTTGGAGTCAGAGCAAAGTGTGCTACGGGAAAGAACAATTATGCGGCCACACTCGTAGACAACGATCAAATCCTGCAGGACCTTAAGAAAGCTACTGGGGGCGGGGCGGGGCGGGAGCAGTGGCTCAGGGGTTCCGGTGCTTGCTGGCATTGCCAGTACCCGGGTTCAAACCCCAGCACCACGCACACAGCTGAGTGTCGGAGAAACGAAAGCCACATGAAAAACTGAATCAAAATTGATTCTCTCTCTCTCTCACTGTTCCTCTCTTTAACAAAAAGAAAGAAAGAAAGAAAGAAAGAAAGAAAGCTATTGGGGATATTTAAATAGCAGCATACATTAACTCACATCCAAAGCCTAGTTGTGCCAGGGCAGTGAGATAGGTTGCTGAAAGACCAAAGAATATGCCTGGGGACCCAAGGCATAAGATCCAATGGTGACAGGATGAACAGATAGCACTTGTCCCTCCAGGTTCCACCTGAGGCTCCACTGAGAGAGGGGTTTTTATCTGTTAGACTGCAGAAGCAGTGACATCATCAGCATTAGCTTCTTTAGTTTTCTTGTATGACTGGCAACCCAAACAGCAACTGGCCTGGTGTACATACAAGAAAGTAACTTCCTACAGATAACTAACTTGCCCTAGTTCTCAGGGCATAAGGGGGTAGGTCACCACTGTCCTTCAAGATAATGTGTATTTGAACATTCCAGCCCAGGATTACCCTCATTTCCCCCCATAATTTGGGTAGGTTTTGGGAAATAAATTTGGACATTGGTGAACATGATGTTGTGCTGTCCCTCTTTTCTTTAAGAATGATACGCATGATTAGATAAATAATTATTTTTTAAAAAATTATTCTGGTGTTTTCGTGGTTAAACATTATAGTTTGTATACATTTATATTTCTCTGCCTCTCAAAAACTAATATAACAAGAATTTGCAAATATAATTAAGGATCTTGAGATCTTGAGATAATCCTAAAGCATGCAGTGTAATCACATTCGTCTCATAACAGGGGATTGCCAAGTTTGTGTGTTTTGTTTCTCTGGAGGGAGCAGAAAGAGGAAATAGGAAAGGGGCAGGTTTGCCGAGTGACTAAAGCAAATAAAACCAATTAATACTTCAAACGCCCTGTCCAAATTTCCTTTGACAAGCAGTCTTCTCTGTTTTTCTCTGCTATGCATAACACACATAACATATTTTTCAACAGTTGAACACAGTAAATATAACAATTTGCAAATGTCTTCAGGATAGGAATCATATGTTGTTTTTCTTGTGTATTTTATCCCTAGCATTACATCTGGAACTTAGTCTGTTTTCAAAACTCTTTTTTGGTCTCCAGGGGGGCTTACAGGCTGTGTTTGTATGACACAATTTAGAGCACTTTATCTGGAATTATTCATTGCATAGATCATTGACTACCTATTTGTCAAAAACTTGCAGATATTATAGAACGCCATATTAGATATGAATGGCAAATTAAGAAGTTTGAAACAAATGAGGACATACGAAGAAGTTCATTAAGGTGAAAGTTTCCGTGTAAATTTCATGGGGCTGGAATCTTTTACCTTTTTTGTTTTTAGAGTATTAAATAAGCATACCTAAAAGGGTGCCTAGCATACATTTGGCTTTCAATAAGTACTAGGTTGAAGAATGGATAGGTGGATGAAAGAACTGACGAATGAAGGGGCTCCTGCCTCCTTGTCTTGTGTAGAACTAGGGAAAGTAGTGCACAGCCCTGCCACAAGGAGTGTGCGGAATCCACGGATCCAAGCAATAGGCTCCGCCTTGGTGGGCGGGGCTGGGGCGCGCACTTCGCCCCGCCCCTCCGCTGGTCTCTGCGGCCGCACGCAAAGACTTCTGGGAGCCAAGCCTCGGGGTCTCGGGTTAGGGGCGCAGGTGGCCGCCATCTTGGAATGCGAACGGGGTCGCTACGTTCGCGCTAGGGGAGGAGTGACCGCCCCTCCGTTACTGTAAGCCGACCTTGTTGCCGCCCGCACTGGAAAGTCAGGGCACCAGAGAGTATCACTTTAATGGGTAAGTGGGAGTGACACAGGCCAGGTTGGGGTAATCTTAGGGTCGGTCCTTTTGGGTGCTGCTGGTTTCTGGGGCCACTGTTTTTATTTACTCCTTTCTTTGCGAAGGGTTCCGGACCTGGCCTTGTCTCGGTGTTCCCCAGAGTTCCCTGAGGGCGACAGCAGTCGCGGGGGCGTGGCAGCCCGACTTTCCCTGTTAGCTACGAAGGCGCGGTGAGAGATTCTCTCCCGACAGCCTGGGTGGTCCTGGGAATGAGCTTTAGACAGCCGATCTCATCCCCTCGCCTAGCTCGCCGTTCCTGGCTAATTCTCAGGACGTGTCTTGCCAGACGTTGCTACTCGCGCCTGGAACCGGCCGCTGTCATTTTATGTAAATGCACAGTGCTGGGGACAGGTGATCCAGGTACCTTCGTGCAGCGGCTCTGTCTTCTCAGCTGCCCTTCTTCACCTGCAAGCCGTTGCCTGGGAGCGGTAGTCCGGGGTTCCACGCTCTTCCGTGGTCTGTCGGCTCCGTTCCAGCAGGAAAACTTAACAGTGTTTCATCGACAATTTATAAGAGATGTAAGAATTTGATCGCTGTACACAGTGATGCTTCAGAAATACGGCAGTGGCATTTACTCTTGACCCTTTTGGACACGTTGAAAAAAAGATTAAAACTTCTGACTTGCCTCGCAATTTCGGTACTCGGTAATGACTCATTTTGTAGGAAAGAGGCTTTTCTGTTGAGCAAGGAACGCCTCCATCCTTCAGACCGAAAAAAATGCGTTTGGTTGTAGGGGCTTCAGGTGGGTGCTTGCCCCTTTGTGCAATTTTGTAGTTTGCTAATGAGAAGATCAGACACGTGGAATTGGAGTCTTTACCGTCATGACAAATTCGGTTAATAGAAATCAGAAAAAAAGAAAATCCTAAGTTCGGATTCCAGTTATTTGCACAACTTCAGCATCATTTTAACAAAAAAACTGGGTTTAAAAAAATACATATGTGCTTGTGAATGAAAAAATGTTTTCTCTGTTTTGCAAATATAAAGTGGTTGTATAGCTTTTCTTACATTTAAAATAAATTTTGAGGCCCCCAGGTTTTGAAACAGTCTTTTAAATTTTATTTTCCTGAGAACAAAGCAATTTCATTGGATGGGGCATCTTTAGAGATTGTTTTCCTTGGCCTTGACATACCTTGTCAAACAACACAGGAGAATTCAAGCTTTAAATAAGAAGCAGAAAATTAGTACTCTAGAAGAAAAAGGAACAGTTGATATATAAATTGTTGGCGCTACATCTTATTTGGATAGCATTTAAATAGAAATATTTCTGTTGAAATGTTTTAGACTGATTGCATAGGCTAATGGTCTCAGAAGCAGCATGGGGAATGCTTGTGTGTGGTGGGCGTTTAGGGACAAAAAGTGATCCAATTAAATGTGGAAAGAAAGCATTAAAACTTCTGTTTATCTTTTAAAATGTTTCCTCAAAAATCCCTATTTTGTGAATTTTATAATGGGGTAGCATATGACCATAGTAATGTGTAGAAATGTGTTGAGGACAAATATGGAGATACATTTTACATACTTAAAGATGTGTGATCAAAAAGTTTACAGGTGGTCTAGAAAAAGCCATATATAGGTGATAAATATTTTAAGAGGTTTATTACCATAAATATTTATTTTCTTTAAAATATTATCCATTTGTTGGTCATATTTCAGCAACTAATATTGAGGCCTAATTTGCTCTGTGATTAGCTCTGTTCTTTGCTGTTAGTGAGATTAGCGAGAGTCTTAACATATAATGAGAATAATGCTAAATATTATTTAAAAGTTTGATCAGTTTCTAATGATGATTATTTATAGATGCATATAGCATTGTTAAACTCCATTAAATATTTTAAAGATGGATTTTGGTTAACTATAAGTGCATTTAAATTTCCAAATTATACGTAGATTGACTTCAAAGACACAAACCAGCTTTTTTTCTTTGATGTTATGGATTGAACCCTAGGCATTGTACATGATAAAGCATGTACTTTACCAGTGATCTACACCCACAGCGCACATTCTCAAGTCCTCACTCCTTTCCATTCTACCTTTAGCTCCATCATTAGTGAGATTTGTCTACCTTTACCTCAGGGTTTCTCCATTTTTCCACTAAAATGTGAATAACCTCGGGGGTTCTCCTTCTGTCATTTTAATTTTAGATCTCTCCTTGAAGTTGGATGATGAGCAAGGACCTATGTCAAAGTGTGTATTAGAAATTGAATATGTTTTGAACCAAAGTCAGTATACAACTACTGCAAAGGCTACAGTTAATAACAATACCAACTGTGTTGACAATACCAAGTGGAAACAGGATGCAGAGCATCCGGAACTTTTTGTCATATATTGCTGATGATAATGTAAGATGGTATGTTAACTTTGGAAAGCAGTTTGGCAGTTTCTTGTTAAGTGAAGCACACACTTACCATATTATCCTTCAATTCTCCTCCTAAATATTGACCTGAGAGCAATCAAAAAACTTGTGTTTATACACTTCTATATGAATGTCTGTAGCGGATTTATTTATAACCCAAAACTGAAAACAACTCAATGTCCTTCAATTGAAAAATAATTAAATCACAATGTATACAAGTAGTGGAATGATCCTTGGCAATAAGAGGGGGCAATAAGAGGAAGCAAATGATATATGTCAACAATATGGATGACTCAAATAGAAGGTGAATTTGAAAGACTATATACTATAGAATTCTATTTATGTGAAATTCAGGAAAAAAATATAACTATATGGCTAGAGGACAAATCAGTGGTCCCCAAGTATGAAGTGCTGGTGTAGGGAGAAGGTGAATAGGAACAGTGCGAGGCAATTTTTAGAAGGTGAAGGAACTCTTCTTTGTCTTGACTGTGTCCGTTTTATGGGTATGTGTTTGTTAAGTTCAAAGAACTAAAAGCCAAAAGTGATTTTTACTGAATGTAATTTTAAAAAAATGAACTTAAAATAACTGAGTTCTTTATTCCTCTTTCAGAAACAAGCAGGCAAACAAAATAAACACTACTATGATCCTCCTTATCCTCCAATTACATTCCCTGTCTTAGGTTATTTTATTATAATACTGATATGGCTCAAGCTAAAAACTATGGAGTCATCCTCAATTCCTTTTTATTCCTCACTACGTATTTGTTAAATTTGGCTTCTAATTCTCATTGCATCTGTTTCAGGAATCTAACTTATCTTCTATATTTCAGTTTCTACTCAATGTAGTTCAGTTCTTATCATTTCTCTTTTTTCTCCCTGGACTACTTGGAACAACTTTCTCCTTAATCTCTTTAATTTTGTTCCTTAGGATCAAATCTAAATTTCCCAAAGGGATTGCAGGAATCATGTATGTTCTACCCTTATAGCTTTGTTTCCTGCCCATTTTCTCATGTATCCTCTTGTTCAGAAACACTGGATTGCTTACTGTTCTGAAGCTATGCAAGGTTTCTTTTTATTATTGTTAATTGGTGCTAGGGATATTTAATTATTTTTATTTATTTATTTTTTTTTAATTTTGAAACAGACTCTTGCTGAGTTGCCCAGGCTAGCCTCAAACTTGTGATCCTTCTGCCTCAGCCTTCCGAGTTGCTGGGGTTTACAGGCATTCCTCACAGTGCCTAACTAGACCAGGCTTCTTCAGAAAACTTTGCTTTTGTGTATAGTCCTTCTGTTTGAAAGGCTTGTTGCTTCTCTTCCCAGGAAAATTTCTCTCATCAAGATAGAATAAGTGTGAAGCCATTCAAAGCGTACCAAGATATAGTTAATTGCTATGTCTTTTGTGCTCTTACAGGATTTAATGCTTATGTCTACTTTATTTTACTAATTACAATAAAATCTGCCCATTTGTTAGTCTATATCTGCTATATCTGGGGTACCAGATAGATGACAGCTTTTTCTTGTCTTATGTTTACTTCATAAGTTGATTGATAATATTTTCTGGTTAGTTTTAGTTGCTATCCTCTGAATTCATCAGAATAACGTAATAGTCACTGTTTCTCACATTTAACTTAAGTGAGAACACTTCTGTAAACTGACTTTTATCTTCATATGTAAATAGTATTAATATATTAGTATTCATATCAGATAAAAATCAAACTATCATTTTAACATTCATTTATTTATTTTATTTTTCAAAGTAAAAGTAGGGGTCTGGAGCAGTGGCTCTGCAGTTACCGTGCTTGCCTGGCATGCGCAAGAACGCGGGTTTGAACCGCAGCACCATGTATACAATGAAGTGTCAGAGCAGTGAAAGCAACATGAAAAACTAAATAAAACTGATTCTCTCTCTCACTGTCCCTCTCTCTTTAAATAAAAAAAGTAAAAGTAGTGCACATACTTCAAATAAAAATTTTGTATTACATACTTGATATATACTTAAAATAATGTTTTGAAATACATCTGTAGCAAAACTTTAAAAATAGAATATACAAGTATTTCAAAAGAGCTAATTACACTGGAGCTCTGAGAACTGACACCAGAGGCATAACTCAAGTTACAAAGCTCATGGCTTTAGTATTTATTTTAAGGCAGTCCCTTAAGTAAATGAAAGAAGCCAGACCCAAATAAGTATGTGAGGTGGGTTTATTGAAGTCTAATATTGTATTTCATTGAAAGTTACATTCTTTAGCGCTGGCTATTTCTTGATTTTGCTAGAAGCTATAATTTACGAGACCCCCCTTTTTTATTACCTGAGTATTTCGTGATTATTTCCTGACTTACAGTGATTGTAAAACACATCCTACTTCCAAAAGGTTTGTGGGAGGTAAAGGAGTGGGGAAGGTGGTTGAATCTTACAGTCAGTGAAATAAGGATAATAAGTTTGTACTTAAAATCTGTTATGTGGTTAATTTTGCTATGGTTTGGATATGATTTGTCCCTAATATAACTCATGTTGAAATTTGACTGCCACTGTAGCCGTGTTCAGAGTTGGGCCATTTAAGGCTGATTAATGAAGCAGGTGCCCACATCTTCCCAGCCGCCATAACTGAGCTAAATAAACCTCTTTGAATAAATTATCCCTGGTTTCAGGTGTTTTGATAAAGTAACAAAACAAACATAAGACAAATGTGTTATTCGTAAGATATTTGGTCATTTTGCTCCAGTCTGGATATGGGACTGAGAGAATATATTTTTTTGTACATAAATTTCCAGAATGGGTTTTGTGATCTGTGTAATTACCCTGAAAGTATATTATTGAGAATTATCCGTGTCTGTTTCTTTCCTTCAAGATTCCATGGCTAGTCCAGGGAAAGATAATTATAGAATGAAAAGTTATAAGAATAAAGCCCTAAATCCTCAAGAGATGAGGAGAAGAAGGGAAGAGGAAGGAATACAGCTTCGAAAACAAAAAAGGGAAGAACAGGTAGGTATTTTTAAATATCTATTTTTAACAAAAGTTATTGTTATAGAGTTTTATAAGTTTATTATTGCTAATTTTTAGAAAATTGTAAATGGAAAAGTTAAAAATTGATTATAACTATATCTACTTTTTTATTTATTAACTTCTAGGAATGATATTTGCAAATTTATGAATTAGCATCCCTGTACAATTTTTAGTCACTGGGAGAAATGACTTTTCTATTTTATTGGTAAACCTTTCATGTTATCATCCCCAGTGCTAAGAAAGTTTTGCTCTTGACTCATTTAAATCACTGCCAGTTTTCATTATAAAATTTGCCCGCTGAGAAAACATGAATTATGTTAATTCATTGCTTTGTGGTTTTCATAGCTTTTAAATTAATTATAGTCATCTTACTATATTACTCATTCTGTTCTCCTATGGTCTTATCAACCAGATCTTTTAGCCTCCTTTGCTAGTATTTTACAGATGTGACATAAAGAATAGAAAATCATTGAAGAGAGCACTTCTCAACATTTTCATTCCAAGATATGCTTAGATTTAGAAATGCTTACAACCAAATAGGAAGGTCTGGTCCTCACATTTACACATTAAAACATCCTTGAAAAGCATTGGTGAAGAAAGTAGGAAAAATGTCATTTGGTGGTGCACTCTGTAATCCAGGCAACTTGGGAGGCTGAGGTTGGAGGAACACAAGTTCTAGCCTCCTGGATAACTTAGCAAGACCCTGTCTTGAAAAAAAAAAAGCAGAGGGGTGGAAAAGGTGGGGATGTACCTCAATGGCAGAGCTCCCCTGCATTTAATCCCCAATACCATAGTCAGTCAATAGTATGATTTGCTGTCTCCCTATCTGTAATGTGTAGTGTCTTTCACAGTCTTTAATATATTATAGGAGGCACTTGAAAAAAAATCCTGTTGATTAAAGAGATGTGTGCACAGATTAAAGAAAAGAGCAGGATTAGTTAGAAATCAAAGAATATAGCTAGATTTTTTTTTCTCTTTGATTTAGGAAATGTACCTATAAATCTACTTTCATGACTTCACCATGTTTCTTTCTTCCTTTTTTGCCCCTTCATTTTTAACCAATCCTGAATTAATAAGCATGAGGATATCAACTTAATTAATATACCATCTGTTATCTCTCCTATGAAGCAGATTTGCTTTTTAATTAAGATTTTCTTGAAAAATTCTTTGACTCTCATAATTCAGTGTGGGAATATGTGCTTTTCCAAGCACTATAAAATACATTAAATTTTAAATTATAAAATTATTAGTTTGATTTGAACATTCAAATGAGAAATGGAATTCTATAGAATTGAGTGTTTGGAAACTCTAGAATTGAGTGTTTAGAAATCTCCATGTGTAAAATAATTTCTCTTTATTGCAGTTGTTCAAACGCAGAAATGTCTCTTTGCCCAGAAATGATGACTCTATGTTAGAAAATCCTATCCAGGATCCAGATATCAGTTCTACTGTACCCATTCCAGAGGTATATTTTACAAAAATGTATTTTGAATTATACCTCTACAATATTTCAGAAGTGTATGCAGAATATATTATTCATGCAAAATATTTAAATTTTATTTTATTTTGTGTGTTTTAGGAGGAAGTTATTACCACAGATATGGTTCAAATGATTTTTTCTAATAATGCTGAACAACAGCTAACAGCAACACAGAAATTTAGAAAACTGCTTTCTAAAGGCAAGAATTATTTTCAGTATGCTTATTTGATATAGGATTTTGTAATGGAATTTTGTTTTATTAGATTTTTTTATTTTAAAGATACCTTTCTTTGCCAAATACAGTAGGTTTTCATTTCATTTTAAAATAACACATATTTTAAAAATTATTATTAAGGTGATTGTGGAAAAATTGCAAAATATAAAAGAATTTTAAAAGGCAAATACAAAATTGATGTTGATGCCAAGAAATAAGGTTATAAATTCTTGTAGAAGTATTTTTCAAACATGATTTTTTAAAATGATAGCATAGCATTACAGAGTATGAATATAAAGTAATAATTTAGTCAGTCTGGCCTTAAATGTTTCTCAAGTTTTTGGTTACCATAAATATTGCTATAAAAATCATTTTACAATCCAAAATTTCCTGAATTTTCATAAAGTGAAATAATGTATCAAAGGGAATAAACTATTAATTTACATTCTCATTTTTAGTTTGTACAAGTATTCATTTTACCCTACTTTTATCAACATAATTATTTTTTAAAAGACACAAATATTTATGTGATAGCACTTCATATGGTCTTTTCCTGATAGTTAGATTGAATAGTTTGCCTTATTTATTGACCTTTCCTAATTCATAATTGCCTATATGTATTATTATACAGTTTTATGTTGTTTATAAGAATTCATCATTAAAGATACAAGCTTTAATCTCTTATGTTTCATATATGGAATTTATAGAATTCAATAAATTCTATAAATTCCATATATGAACTAATAAGATTTTAAAATTATCATTGGATTAGTTGCCTCCATTCCTAAGAGAGATGGAATTGAATAACAGGAGGAGAAAAAGAAATCTTACTGTGAGATTTTCATGGAATCCATAGCTTTTATCTATGTTTTCTACATTTAAGTTTTGTTTTCCATTTTTCTTCCAAGCTAAAGTAGTTTAGCAATGTTAAGAAATTCTTATACAATCAAGAATGACTACATTTCTCTTTCTCCCTCTACTCCTGTGGGTCCCTTTCCTTTGTAACTGAGGAGTTTATTTTTGGTCAGATTAATATTTTTACATTGTCATATTGTCTTTCAAACAAAGAAAATTTTTGTAGTTTTAGAGTTTGCCATAGTTTTTGTTTGTTTGGTTTTTGGATTTTTTGTTTTTTGATTTTTTTGTACTAAGGATTGAATCCAGGTGCACTGTACCACTGACCCCACATCCCCATCCCTTTTATTTAGTTTAATTTATTTATTTATTTGTCTTTTGAGAGGGTCTTCTAAGTTGCCCAGTCTGACCTCAAACTTACGCTCCGCTCCTTCTGCCTCAGCCTCCAGAGTCACAGGGATTACTGGCATGCACCACCTTTTTTAAACAGGCTGCTACCAGTATTTTTGTGCTACAACTTCACCAGTATTGAATTCTGTATTTTCATTCTTTAAGGAGTGCATCGTTTGAAGGATTTTGTTTTCTCTGCACTCCCTACTTCCTATGGAAGTTGCTTTGGTAAAACATTTTTTAAGCCTTTGCATGCCTAAGTAATATCTTTCTGATGTCATTGAGAAAGTTGTCTGGATTTAAAATTCCTTGGTCAGAATATTTTATCCTCATTTGCTCTAACTATTCAAAGTGTTCTCTGTTTGTGTTAAACTGTAGTATCTTTTCCATAGAGGCAATCCTTTGTCTCTGTTTCTTCTTGGTAGTAAGATTTTGCTTATACAGATTGAGCATACATTAGGAATCATAGATGTTTTCTTTTACTAATTGATGCAGATTCCTGTCAAATCTATCAGACTTAGAAAAGTATTAGATTTAGTATGGTTTTACTTGATTCAACATATATAGGAAACATGGGAAAGCAATATAACTAGAACTGGAAGCAAAAACAACAGGAAACTTTGCCTCTTTTGGAAGCATTTTGTTTATTGTAATGAGTATGCTAATTCTTGACCTTAGGGACATCTAAAATGCCTCTGGCTCCTCCAGAGCCTACCCTTAGTTCCAGCTTGTGCTCCTTTCATTTAAATCATGACAATGACCTTTTGCTAAAATTGCCTATTTCCCTAACATATCCATTCTTTTGGATATAATTCATGTCTTGATTTTCTTCAATCTCAGTTATGTAGAAATTTCTCCAAAGCTTTTGTATTTTGGGTGATTTTTCTTTTAATTTTCAGGGCCAAAGCAGATAGTCCACTATTTTGCTTAGTTTTACATTGCCATAGGAAATTCTTTTCTCTTTCATCACCTTTATAAGATCATGTAAAGTATTATTCTGTCAATTTATATAATACTAATGACAATTCATGATATGTGTTATGATAAAAGTACACTTTAATTGCTTTGTTTTACATGGAGGTAACCATAAATGTATTGTTTTTAATTCTCCAGGAAGAGACTTAAATATATAATTTCTTATCCATCTGTATTATTACCTGTAGACATAGATATAGCTGGTAGTCTAATGCCTACCACTCTCCACATTCTTAACACAAAATTCTATTTTCTGACATGCACGTTGGCCATGTCTGGAATCCCAGCAACTCAGGAGGCTAAGGCAGGAGGATTGCAAGTTTGAAGCTAGTCTCTTAGCAACTTAGCGAGTGAGTTCCTAAGTAACTTAGTGAACCTTGTCTCAAAATAAAACATAAACATATCTGGAATGATGGGTCAGTGGTAAAGCATCCCTGGATTCAGTATGTAGTGCCAAAAGACCACAAACAACAACAATAAAAATCCTGAAAACAAAAATCCCATTTTCTTCTCCTAACCTTTTCTTCATTTACCCTCCTAAAGCAAGGCAAATTTTCTCTCTTTAAGTTTAGAAAACAAAACCACCACAATAAAAAAGGATAGTAAATTTAGAATTTTTGTTTGAAAAAGAGAAAAAACAAGCAAGGTGAAGGTGGAAACTACAACCATATAATTTAGGTATGATTTTTTAATGGTGGAGGATAAATGGATTAAGACTATTATATTGTCTTATTGATAGAACTGTAAAAACAGTTTAAACTAGGTTATGGAATTAATAATTTGAAGAACCTGACTTTTCATTTAGACCACCTGAACAAAATTTTATTAATATAGTTTTATTAACTGTAGTCTGAAGAATAAATGAGAATTCTCTCTTGTGTGACTAGGTGGATAGATAACTCAGTGTAAGACAGATTTGAGTATTGGGTAAAGGGCAAGAGGCAAGTAAGTGTAAGCATAGTGATACAAGTTTGGTTTGGGTTATACTACATTTTAAAGAAGATGTGAAGAAAATCATAGGCATTTATAAATATAATCTGAAATCCAAGAGAGAATTCAGTCAAGGAGACACATGCATTATTACAAATGATAATGATGAATGGCAATTAAATTGTAAAATAGTCTGATTTTCTAGGAAGACAGTAAATAGAAAAAGGATTGCTCCAAGAGAACAGTAACAGAGAAGTTACTGAACAACCACAGTATTTTTACCAAAGCCAAGGTAGAAAAAAGATTTATTTGTGTTTAGTTGGTCTCTACCTAAAATATCTTTCCTTGAATTTTTCATGAATTTCCTAGAGATTTTATTGTTGCAAAAAGCTTGCGTTTCCTAAAAATTTATGAAAAATTTTAGATAGTCCAACAACATTTCTGTACAAAGAAATATCCAAACAGAATCTCATCTGGCTTAGAGACATTAAAAAAAAAATCATGGTTGGTAGTGAAGAAGATATTCTTGGAAATTGAGGGCAATATTGGAAAAAATTAGTGGGATCTTTATCACTCAGTTGGTATTTTGAATATTGGACTAAAATACTCACATGTTGTAGAGGTGATCTCCTTAATAGTTTTTCACCTAAATATGTAGAAAATATTTTTTTTTAATCTCCTATCATTGCAATTAATGAAAAGTAGAATTTGCTTTGCCAGAAATCATTGTAAAAGAATTGGAGAGAGAGGTCAGTGGTGAAATGATGACTGATTGACTTCCCAGTAACAACAACAGCAGCAGCAAAAAAATTGCAATTATGAGAGCATTTGTCTTCAGTTACATCTAGCCAAAGTTGTTGTGTGCCCTGTTAATTGAAACAGGGACCAGATAAGTGTTGTCTTATGTCTATGTACTAACTGATTTCTTTCTCAATATATAGAACCTAATCCACCAATAGATCAAGTTATACAGAAACCAGGAGTCGTACAGAGATTTGTGAAATTTCTTGAAAGAAATGAAAATTGTACCTTACAAGTGAGTCTATAGTTTTCTTTCTTAATCTCTTTGTAGACATGACCTTAAATGACCTTTCCGTATTAAAATACTTCAGTACTGACTATATTATAAGCATTCAGGAAAATTCTTGGCAGTTAAAGGAAAAGATACTGTCACCTGTCTTGTCTTGGGCATGATGAACGCTAGTTTCTTCTAGGAATTGCTATTTTATTAAGCAACTTTGAAAAAGCATATAATATCATTGTAAATGTTAATAAAAAGTTTATGGTTGTTATCCTTTAACTTTTTTTGTTTTAGAAAATCTCAAACTAAAATGTTAATCTATTGGTTAAATTTATTTTGTTTCTTAGGTAACCACAATTGTACCTTTTCCCTTTTAGTACACTTTAATCAATTAGTTCCTTTTTTGAAAAAAGAATAAGTATAACCTCCTAAAAATGTGACCACTTTGTTTTTTCCTAAGGAGCATTACTTCTCATCCTTGATACGGTTTCTGTTTAAGATGTCTTCCCCATAATTTGCTACTAGTGACAAATAGCAAAGTTTGCAAATATTTTAGTGTTTAAAAGAACAGTTTATTCTTCCTAATTTTATTGCTATGTAAATTCTTTAAGTAAGAGTACAGAGTGGAATTATATTGAGGAACTGCAGAAAATCCACACCTACAATGCTATTGTTACTAATGAAGGACTTTTATTTAACAGTAGTTAAATTTACAACTTAAGGTAGTGGTTTACTTACTTGAATAATTTGGGAAAAATCCTCACATTTTAGGTATAAGTAGAGAAATATGATTGTAAAAAATGGTTGGGAATGTTTACAATAAGGATGTCTGAGGAAAGGCTACCTTACTTTCAGGCTACATTTTTACTGTCCTTTACATTTACTTTGAATCAGGAAACATGAAGATCTCTCTCTTGGCTTTATATAAAAGTCCAGACCAAAACCCAGGTGTCCTGATATCTAGTTCATTGTATGACTCTTTAATTCTAAGGGAGTCAAATGAAATGAGTCAATATGAATAAATAAAATGATTGAATGCTATCATGAGCCAAATATTTTATAACATAGTTCCAAATTAAAACACTGTTCCTGTCTGCAGAAGTTCTTTGCTCTGTAGCAGATGGCAGACAAAATCAGATCTGTGATAATATAATATCCTTAATACTGTAACAAAACTCTAAACAAAGTGCTGTGGGAACACAGAGAACATAGAAACTTATTCTGTGTAGGGGAAGTCAAGGAAGACTTCCCAAAATAGTTTTGAGGATGAAGGAGAGTTTGGCCAACTGAAAGTAGGAAAATTGGTTTTAGGTAGAGAAAATAGCATGGTGTGCTCAAGAACTTTGGGAACTTAAGTATTTATTAGTTACTATAATTAAAACCTAATAAGATTCAGTAGTGTAACCTTGGGGTAGCTCGTTACTATGCATATGAACATGTTGGGTCAGATCCCTAAGTCCATCTAAAAGAGAAGCCCATGAGGTGTCTACAGGCTAGATTGGCCTATAAACACCTTTTGTTTGCCTGCATACATATTTTAAAACATGTGAATTAGACTTTTAAAAAATTGGGGAATTTCAAGTAAATATACTGATTTTGTTTTTAGTTCTTTTGACAAATCAACAGTTAGCATTACTACCACATAGTAAAAATGAAATAGAGCTATATTTAGTTCTTTAATAGAAGTTGTTTTTTTCTTTTGAGAAAGTTCTTTCTTTCTTTAATTATACCTGTGCATTCCAGTTTTTAACAATTTTTCAGTAGGTTTGTGAATATTATCAGACTACGCTGATGTGTTTTAGAGATACCAAGAAAAATTTTATGCAGTAATCTTTTGTCTTTTATTTATTTCATTATTTACAGTTTGTCAGTACTGTGGTCCTACTGTATTTTTAGTATGAATTTTTTTCTTAGTCTTGTACATAATAGTAACTGTACTTTTCAATATTTCAATAACAGGCTCGGGTGCAATTTCTGTTTATTATTATGGCATCTATAGTAATATGAAAGCTGTCTTTTCAAAGCATGTTTTAAGTTATAGTCAATGTTTAGTTTACTTGTGAATTTATATGTTGCTTTCTGTATTACAGCTTTATTGTTTTGGTGCCATGGGTTTAATTTTCTCAGTTGCTGCTGTTAAACTCTGTCATATATAAGTGTATCCAAATTCTA
Organism: Aplodontia rufa; assembly: GCA_004027875.1. Taxonomy (NCBI): domain Eukaryota; kingdom Metazoa; phylum Chordata; class Mammalia; order Rodentia; family Aplodontiidae; genus Aplodontia; species Aplodontia rufa. The sequence continues at coordinate 103,135 of PVKS010001335.1, read as the reverse complement.
ATTGAATTGGTATAACTTCTCCAAGGCTTTGTTGCTTAAAAGAGCATTAAAAATTCTAGTCCTGACTCTACTAATAATGAAATCCTGTTGTTGAATAAATACATAAATCTTTGAACTTATATTTTCTTATAAAAGGAGGTTAGGGCTACTTGTTATCCAGGGAAACAAGTGCCTTTTATGGTTCTATGGCTCTGTTAAGTAGTGTCTCATTTATTTTTTAATTGCTTGCTTTAGAATACCTTATTCTTTTAAACATGACTTTTTATGAATTACACATTAAAATGTTTTTATATAGGGTTGATTTTATAAATTACTATCATATCCCTTCTCAGTACTTGTTTCTACAGATCAAAGAATACATTTGGTTTCCTTGGATAAGAGTTTTCATCTATGAAACCAGACTTCACAATGAGTCTTACTAATTAAAAGTCATTCTTTCTCTCAGATTTGTCCTGTTATGTCTTTACTCTTCCTTTTGTCTCCTGACATTTCTTTCATGCTTTTATTTATTTTACTTCCCTCCATCCCCTTAGTTTGAAGCAGCATGGGCATTAACTAATATAGCATCTGGAACTTTTCTGCATACCAAAGTAGTGATTGAAACTGGGGCCGTTCCAATTTTTATCAAACTTCTTAATTCAGAACATGAAGATGTTCAGGAACAGGTACGTTTCTAATTTGTACTGCTATATGTGCTAGGCATTAATTTTTTCTTAAAAATGTTGTTTGTAATTATGACTTGTAATTTTTGTGCCTAATTTGCCTGCGTATTACATTTGTTAAAATATAATAATTTCTTTTCAGTATGAGATTCAAAGGGCAGAATAATGAATTGTCCCAGGTGTAATCCTGGGTTCTTTATAAGAGTGATCTCAGCTGGCATAGGATCACTCTTCCTAATTACTGAATGTACTGAAACTCAGAAAAATTAGTAGCTTACCTGAAGTCATGTGAATGGTAGGTTTTAAAGCTGTGTCTGTCTAATACTCTAATTATCCTCTGCATTAAGTGGATTATTATCTTTTTAAAATTATTGCATTACTTTGAATAGAACCATTTTTAATGTACTTCATGAATACATTTTCAAGATTTTCTTATAAGAAGGAAAATTTGGTCACATATGATTGAACCATTCCTTTTTTATTACTCTCTTGGTACCAGAGATTGAACCCAGGTCACTTAGCACTTAACTGCTGATTCCAACCTTTTTTTATTTTTCAATTTTAAGACACGGTCTCACTGAGTTGCTTAGGGCCTTCCTAAGTTGCCTTGAACTTGTGATCCTCCTGTCTCAACATCCCGAGCTGTTGGGATTATAAGCGTGTGCCACCTCACCTGGCATTATTTTTGTTTTACATCATGTTTATGTCATTGATCTGTACATCTCTCTTGTTTCATTCATCATCATTTTTTTTATCTACTTAATGTTAATAATGGGAGGTTTTTCTTATAGCTTTAGTCTTCCAAGAAAATTCTGCTGCTTACTCAACATATTCTCAGATATTTTCCATAATTTGCTATTCCTTGATTGTATATTTGAGTTATTTCCAGTTCTTAGTGTTCAAAATACTATGGTGAATATCACTGTGCATTACATTTCACATGCCTCTTAATTATTTTATTAGAGAAACTGACAACCCTATCAATGGATCTAAAATTGCTCAGGTTCTTTTTACATATTTCAAAGTTAGTCTCCAAAAAGATTAGAGCAGATAATGTCCCCATCAAAAATATTGTACTTCTTATGACAGACCCATAGCTAACATTATGCTCAATGGAGAAAGACTGAAAGCATTTCCACTGAATTCAAGAACAAGACAATTCTTATTCAATATAGTCCTTGAAACCCTTGCCAGAACTATCAGACAAGAGAAGGAAATCAAAGGAATTCGTATAGGAAAAAAGAAAGTCAAGTTGTCTCTATTTGCTGATGACGTAATTCTTTACCTAAAAGACCCAATAAGCTCGACCAGAAGACTTTCTAGAGTTTATAGGTGATTTCAGCAAAGTGGCTGGCTATAAGATCAACACCAGTAAATCACTAGCTTTCATTTACTCCAGCAACAAGTCCACAGAAGAACAAGTCAGGAAATCTGTCCCATTCACCATCTCCTCCAAAAAAATAAAATACTTGGGCATCAACCTTACAAAGGATATTAAGGACCTCTACAATGAAAATTATTAAACACTTAAAAAAGAAATTGCAGAAGACCTGAGTAGATGGAAAAATATTCCATGCTCATGATTAGGCAGAATCAATATAATAAAAATGGCCATTCTACCCAAAGCCCTATACAGATTTAATGCAATCCCCATCAGGATACCAATGGCATTCTTCACAGGTATAGAAAAAGCAATTCTCAAGTTCATATGGAATAACAGGAGACCCAGATTTGCCAAAACATTACTCTACAGGAAGGAAGAGTAGGAGGTATCACAATCCCTGACCTGAAATTATATTACGGAGCTATAGTAGCAAAAACATCATGGTATTGTTACCAAAACAGAACTGAAGACAAATTGAATAGAATAGAGGATTCTGAGACAAACCCCCATACCTTTAACTGTCTGAAATCTGATTAAAGGGGGCAAAAGCATAGTGTGGAAGAAAGATAGCCTGTTCAACAAATGGTGTTGGACAAATTGGACAGCCATTTGTAGACAACTGAAACTTTCACCCTGCTCAAAAATTTAATCAGAATGGTTCAAAGAACTGGATATTAAGCCAGCAACTTTAAATTTACTTGAAAAAGAAGTAGGATCAACACTACAGGACATAGGGGTCGGCACCGCCTTCCTTAGCAAAACTCCCATGGTGTAAGGAGTAAAGTCAAGAATAAATGAATGGGATGCAATTAAACTGAAAAGCTTTTGCACAACTGAAGAACTGGTCAAGAGTATCAAGAGAGATCCATCAGAATGGGAGAAAATCTTTGCCAGCTACACCTCGGACACAGGGCTAATATCCAGAATATACAAAGAACTAAAAAAACTAAACAACAAAATCACAAATAATCCAGTCGATAAATGGGCTACAGAACTAAAAAGAAATTTCTCAGTAGAGGAAGTGCAGAAAGCCCATAAATACAAGAGAAAATGTTCTACCTCATAAGCAATAAGAGAAATGCAAATCAAAACTTCACTGAGATTCCACCTCACTTACTGTTAGAGTGGCAAAAATGAAGAATGTGAACAATGACAGATGCTGGAGAGGCTGTAGGAAAAGAGGAATACTGTCACATTGCTGATGGGACTGCAAACTGGTTCAGCCACTCTGGAAAGCGATGTGGAGACTCCTCAAAAAATTAAGGCTGGAACCACCTTATGACCCAGTATCCCACTCCGGAGTATTTTCCCAAAAGAGTATTATAGAGATACAGCTTCATCAATGTTTATAGCCCCTTAATTTACTATAGCTAGATTATGGAACCAACCCAGATGTCCCTCACTCAACGAGTGGATTCAAAAACTTTGATACATATATATGTTGGAATACTACTCATTAGAGATAACTATATTATGGCTTTTGCCTCCAAATGGATGGAGATGGAAAAAAATTATGCTGAGTGAAGTATCCCAATCTCAGAGACTCAAGGGTCGAATGTTTTCTCTCATTTGTGGAAGCTAGATTACAACTGGAAACAGCATGATAGATGGCTAAGCTAATAATAACCTCAAGATGTATGAATTTTTACACTATCAGGGGGAACCTTGTCTAGGAGACTGGAATATATAGGAAGGGGGGCAAAGAGGATGGGAATAGGAAGGATATCAAGGAGACTGGAGGGAGGGAGTATGGGGGAATCAACTCAAAGGAAACCTCTGACCTCCGTGAAAAGTATTTAATACAGGGGTTAATTGAGGGAAACATGGAACCATGGGGAACCCAAGGGGGGGAACCACAAAATGGCATCAGCCTTGGCTTACTATGTGAATATACATTTGTTCTTGATTGTTTGATAATGATTCCCCCTTCATTGTTAGTCCATATTCAACTAATAAAGTAAAAGGATATTATACTTCTCATCATGAGAGAGATCTTTAAAGGATTTTTTGTGTACGTTTATTTTTTACAAGTTTTTATTTTAAAAATTTAAAAATGCTTACATCTAGATTAAATATGAAAAGTATTAACTCATGTTTAAAATGTTTAAAATTTTCCCAATTGAAAAGGTAATATATAATTTTTGTACTTATAGGAAAAAGTCAAAGCGAGAATGTAAAAAAAGATAATTGTATTTGCCTAATTTCTCATCTAACTAAATGTTAATAAGTGAATAATTTGATCTTTTGCCACCATTTATTTTTAAAATAATAAAATTTGACTAATCTTATATTTTCAGTGATTCATCTAAATCTCATATAAGCTAATACTTTATTTTACTATGTATTGTCTGTTTCACTTCCTATTATACAAATCATTAGTTAGAGAGTTTCATGGCATAGGAAGAAGCTTCTAGTATAATTAATTGGAAAATTTCTGAAATAGATATCTTTTGTCTCTGCACATAGATTCAGAGCAGACACACTTTGGTCTTTGTTGATTAGTATATGCATTTCAGTATTATATAAGGAGAACTTTTTAAATTTCCTTGTCTTTTATAATTTGATAAAAAATATAAAATTGAATTTTTAAGTGTTTCTTTTAACCATTTTCACATATTGTTGAAAACTGTCACTTTGTTTATTCTATACTAAAATAGTCTTAAGAGAACATCTTAATTAAGGTTTTATCTTAAGAATGTATTAATAATGTATTTTTTTCTTGTTTTTCTAAGGCTGTTTGGGCACTTGGTAATATTGCAGGTGATAATGCAGAATGTAGAGATTTTGTTTTGAATTGTGAAATACTTCCACCTCTTTTAGAGTAAGTACTTTAAATTTATTACAATTAATTCTACTTTTAGAAAAGAAAACTATATCCTCTACTATATTTTGCAATACACAGTTAGGTTTTTCGGCAACTTTTTTAAGTTTTGTTTTCTGATGTCTACAGTAGCTTGAAAATAGGCAAAACCAGAACAAAATTTCAAATGTATCATTCCTGTGTCTTTTGTTCTTTTAAGTAAACTTTTAAGGAAGAATGTTTATTTGGCTCATGATTTCAGAGGTTTCAGTCCATGGTTGTTTGGCCCTGTTGCTTTGGGCAATGCCATGACAGGGACAGAACATTGTGCAGGGAGTGTAGAATGGGGTAAAGCTGCTTACTTCAAGGCTGTTGGAAATGAAAAAGAGTAATATTCCATTCAGGGGCACTAGACTCCATCTCCTAAATGTCCTAGTACCTCCCAATAGTATTATAGGTTGGAAACCAATCCTTTAGCACATGAGCTTTGGGAGGGGGAACTGTTTTAAGATTCAACCATTAACAGTAGGTTAGATATATTATATGTATCTTCACCTTAAATATTTTCAACTAATGATGGCTTTATCAGAATGTTACCCCATTATAAGTCAAAGAGCATTGTTACTTTATTCTTTTTGATGCTATTGTGAGTAAAATTGTTTTCTTAATATTCTTTTACTTGTTCATTGGTAATGTGTAGAAATACAGCTGATTTTTGGTGTTGATCTTATACCCAGCAACTTGGTTTAATTTACTTATTGGCACTAATTTTTTTATTATTTCGGATTTCTTTATATATGATTATATCATTTGAGTAGGGATAGTTTCACTTATTGCTTTTCAATTTGGATGTCCTTTATTTCTTTTTCTTTTGTAATTTCTCTGGCTAGAATTTAGAGTATCATGTTGCAAAGAAGTGGTGAAAACCACTATCATTGTCTTGTTTCTTGTTTTGGAATAAGAACTTTCACTCTTTTTACCACTGAGTATGTTAGTTCTGGATTTTTTATAAATGTCCTTTATCATGTTTGCATAGTTTCATTCTATGGCTAATTAATGTAGAATTTTTTTTTTCAATGAAAGGATATGGAGTGCTTTTAAATGCTTTTTTTTATTCATCATTTGTGATGATCATGTGTTTTCCTTCATTTTATTAATATGGTTTATTGTTTTAATTGATATTTATATATTGAACCATCTTTACACTCTAGGGATAAAACATACTGGGTAACAGTATTTCATCTTCTTAATATGCTGGGGGTTCATTTTTCTAGAAATTTGTTGAGGAATTTTACATGTATATTCATAAAGAATGTTGGTCTATACTTTTATTGTGCTGTCTTTGGCTTTTGTTTCTGGGTAATGCTGTCCTCATAGAATTAGTTAGGAAATGTTTTGTGTTTGGGAAGAGTGAGATAGATTTAATTCTTTCACATGTGGTTGAATTCACTAGTGAAGCCATTTATTAGTACTTTTTTATTAGTAATTTAATACCTTTGCTAATTTTGAGCCTACTCAAATTTTCTGTTTTTTCTTGTGTCATTGTGATTAGCTGTTTCTAACAGTTTTCTCATTTGCTTTTGGTGACCCAAATTGGTTACCATTGACTGTTCACAATAGTTTCAGGTAATTTTTTTTTTATTTCTGAAAGGTCAGTAGTAATGTCCTCACTTTGATTTCTAATTGTAGTAATTTGAGTTGCTTTTCCTTTGTTGGTCCAGATAGAGATTTGTTGATTTGGCGGTGGTAGTGGTGGATTTTTTGAAGAATCACCTTTTGATTTAATTGATTTTTTTCCTGTGTTTTTCTATATTCTGTTTTGTTATATCTGTTCTTTATTATTTCCTTCCTCTTGTAGTTTTGGGTTTTATATACTCATTTACTTTAATTTTTCTAGTTTCATAAGGTAAAAAATTAGGTTCTTGAGTTGAGGTCTTTTTTTTTTTTAAAGAGAGAAGGACAGAGAGAGAGAGAGAATCAATTTTTATTGATATTTTTCACATGGCTTTTGTTGCTCTGACACTTAGTTGTGTACGTGGGTGCTGGAGTTTGAACCTGTGTTTTGAACCCGTGTACTTGTGTATGCCAGGCAAGTGCCACAACCACCGAGCCACTGCTCCAGCTCTGAGGTCATTTTTAATGTGAGTGTTTATAGCTATAAAGTAAACATTGCTTTCATTGTATCCCTTAAGTTTTGGTATGTTATGTTTTCATTTTCATTTATCCCAAAGTATTTTCTAGTTTTTGTGTGTGGGTGTCTTGGTTGTTTATTTGAGACCCATTGTTTATCTAAGGGTCCTTATTCCTATATATTTGGGAATTTTCCACTTTGCCTTTGTATATATGATTCTTTTACTCCATTGTGATCAGAAAAGATATTTTGTATAATTTCAGTCTCCTAAAATTTCTCAGACTCTGTGTGATAATATATGGTATATCCTGGAGAATGTCTACATCCACTTTAGAAGAATATATGTTCTTCTATTACTGAGTGGAGTGTTGTTTGCATGTCTGTTAAAGCTAATTGGTTTATAGTGTTATTGAGGTCTTCTATTTTCTTATTAACCATCTTCCTAGATGTTGTATCTATTATCAAAAGCAGCATATTGAACTCTTAAACTATTATTACACCACTGTCTGTTTCTGCCTTCAATTCTGTCAGATTTTGCTTCATATGTTTTGGGACACTATAATACTTAAAACTCACAGGATCTGTCACCATGATATATTAAATTGTTATCATTATGTTATGCCTTTTGTTTCTTAAAACAAGTTTTGACTTAAAGTAATTTTGTCTAATATTAGTTTAACTTCTGTGACTCACTATTTATTATTACTTGCCTTGGGAATCGTTCCCCGCCTGTCATTTTCCACATATTTGTGCATTTGAATCTAAATAGAGTCTCTTACAGATAGCAGTATAGATGGATCGCAAGGGTTTTTAGGGTTTTTGCTTATTTGTTTCAGGAATTCTTCTGAAAACTGCCTTTTGAAAGTTTGATCCATTGATATATATTTAGTGTAGCCACTGATAAGGAAGGCCTTGAATCTGGCATTTTGGGTTTTTTTTGGTTTATGTCAAATCTGTTTATCTCACTCTTTGTCTTCTCTGGTGTCTAATTGACTTTTTTTTAATAGAATGAACTATTTTGATCCCCTATATATTTTTAAAGTTATTTTCTTTCTTTTGTTTTTTGTAAAGAGAGAGAGAGAGAAGCAATTTTTATTTTAGTTTTTCATGTGACTTTCATCCCTTGAACACTTCATTGTGTACGTAGTGCTGGGATATGAACTCGCGCACTTGAGCATGCCAGGCAAGCACCGCAACTGCTGAGCCACAACTCCAGCCACTAAAGTTATTTATTTATTTTTTTTATTAGAAGAATATAGAAATACAGTTGAGGGGGAAACATTATCAAAACATTAGCAATCAATGGATATAAACTTTGTTATCGAGGGGAAAAGCCAGATCATGGATAACCACCTTGGATTTTACCTATTGATAAAGTTATTTTCTTAATGATTACTTAGAGATGACAATTAGCATGAACTTATAATAACCTTGTTTGAATTACCACCAATTTGGCTTCAAAATTATATAAAATGTATTCTATACATCTCTGTTCCACCCTTTTAAGATGCTATTGTCAAAAATTATATTGTTAAACATTGTATTTCATTACCATAAATTTATAATAAATAATGTTTTTACATTTGTTTAAATCACATGGAGGGAGACAAACCAAATTTACCATAATCCTGGCTCTTATATTTACCTGAATCTTTATCTTTAGTAGTATTCTTTATTTCTTTGTATGTTTTTTTTAGATGTATTCTATTGTCCTTTAATTTCTGCCTAAAAATTTCTGCCTTTAGCTCTTCTCATAAAGCAAAGCTACCAATGATGACCTTTCTCAGATTCATCTGCAAGTCCTTTACTTTCTCCAGCAGTTTCTAAGGATTGTTTTGCTGGATATAGAAGACCTAGATAACTGTTCTTTTCTTTCATTACTTTAAATTTGTCATTCTGTTGCCTTCTTCCTCCATGATTTTTGATGAGAAATTGCTTGTTGATCTCAGTGTCCCTGTAAATGATGAGTTACTTGTTTTTTCATTCAAGATTCTTGTCTCTTTGGCTTTTGAAAGTTTTACAATAATGTGTCTTGCTATGGATGGATCTTTGAATTTGTACTACTTAGAGTTCATTTACCTTCTTGCATGTGTAGATTCATATCTTTTGTCAAATTCAACAAGTTTTAGACATATTATATCTCTTCAAGTATTCTTTTACCCCCCTGTTGCTCTCTCCCATTTTAGACTTCTGTTATGAATATCTTGGTGATGTTTCACAGTTCTCTTAGATTCTGTTCATTTTTTTGTCATTTTTTTTATCTTTTGTTCCTCAAAACTGGATCATTTTAACTGACTTGTCTTCAGGTTCATGGATTCTTCCTTCGAGCTCAAATCTGCTATTGAAGCACTCTACTGAATTTTTAATTTCAACTCCATAATTTCTGTTGGATTTCTTTTTTCCCCACCATCTTTTTATTGATAATTCTCTATTCATTAAGACATTGTTCTCCTAGTTTCCTATAGTGTTTTGTACATTGGTCCTTTAGTTCTTTTGAGCGTGTTTAAGACAGTGGCTTTCAAACCTTTATATGGTAAATTTAATATCTATGATTCCTCAGTTTCTTTTAACTTGCATATTTTACTGTTAATGGGCTATATTTTTTCATGTCTCATAATTTCTTGTTCAATATGGGATAATTTGATTATTATAATATGAAAATCTATAAATTGTATTTTCCTCTCTCCCTATATTCTGATGTTACTGCTTATTATAGTTGCTATTCATTTGTTTAGAGATTTTTGTTTTTAGAATTAATTTTCTAAAGCCTGTATTCTTGGTCATTTGTTGTTGCTGAAGTCTCTGTTCTTTCAACTTATTGGTTAGCTAGTGGTTTGAAGGCAGAGTTCTGTGAAAATCTGAAACCACACAAAAATAAAGGTAAGAGAGTAATAATAATAATAATAATAATAATAATAATAAATTCCCCAGATTTTCATAGTTTAGCTCTGGTTTCGACACTCCTTCAGTGCTTAGCCAGGCTGACTACAGCTATGACTTAGTCCTTACTTTCTATGTGTACTAAGACTAAAGATCAGACAAAGTTGAAAGCTTGGAGTATCTGAGTCTTTTTCTGAGTATGCAGTCTGATCTGGGCGTGTGTGTGGCTGTCTAGATATCTGAAAAAGCAGGAACTTTTCAATCCTTTATTCCTCAAAATACTCCGCAGCTTTTCCACCCAGGCCCTCTTTGTATCTTTTGTTTGCCTCAGCTGTATGCTTTGCCATTGGTTTCAGCACCACATTCATTTGCCTTGTAAATTTTTAAGGAGCATTCTTTATATAGCTACTTCTATCCTGAGAGAGTTTCCAGATAGGCAAAAGAAAGACAGATCCCTTATTTCAGTCTTTTCAGGAAATCCTCATAACAGGTAGAAACATGGATACAGAAGTCCTTGGCAACAAGATCTGCTCTGCTATCTCAGGAACCAGGAACCCATAGTGGGAATGTAGGCTGCCATGTGGAAGTCTGCTGCCAGGCTGAAGAGGGTTTTAAGCAGGGGTAAATTTAAATGTCTGTAGGAAAAGTATTTCAGTCCTTGCCTGGATAGAAGTTCTCTTAGTTGCTGTACCCTTTCTACTATCTGCTGGATTTCAAGTTGATTTTGACTATGTTTGTAACCTTTTTGGTATTTTTCAGGAAGGACTAGTTCCCCCAGAGTTCCTTCCTTTACCGTTTTCACTGATGTCACTCCAAAAGGGAGATTTTTTTTTCTTCAGTCTACCATCTATATTTCTGTGGCAGATTTGTGGAAGTCCTTAAGTGGTTAACAAACTCCTCAAAGAGCATGCCAAATTTTGGGGTATCTTCTTTTATTCTGAGCTATAAAAGTCTATCATGGTCTCAGAGTTCACAGCTCCTTAAAGTTTCAAAAACTACTGTTTTGTGGAATCCCCTAAATATAAATAATTAGAACATATAAATACCTGAAACGTAACATTCCATTGTGGGAAAAAAACCCTGTTACTAACTTCTTAGGAGGCTGAGAGGAAAAATTCTTGTTTTAAACTCTTTAAGTTTCTTTGCACTTACCAGGGTTCATTGCAAATCAGATAAGAAATACTTAGACAAGAAGCCTTTTAAAAGCAAAACGGATAATTCCTTTGTCAATAAGTGATCTTAATTTAATTTGATTCTGAATTCCTGCATACTGAATTTGTATGTAATGTAGTATTTTCGTGGTTAAAATAAAAGTGATCTAGTAGTCTTTAAATAGAAATTAAAAAGTTTCACATGACACCCACTAATTTCAAAATGATTTATGATTTAAAAATTTGTTTAAATCTTAGAGTCAAACTTTAAAATATAGAACTATGCTTATTTTTATTATTGAAAACATAATGAATTTTAAAGGTTCCCTTTTTCTATTTTATGAGTTTTAGTATCTTATAAAATATGTTGAGCAGAGTTTGTGTATCCTGATAGAAAATAGCTAAAGTGGAAAAATGAATGTGAAGTGACAATTCCTTTTTTCTTTTCTTGGCAGGTTATTAACAAATTCAAACAGACTTACAACAACCAGAAATGCTGTATGGGCTCTTTCAAATTTATGTAGAGGCAAAAACCCTCCTCCAAACTTTAGTAAGGTATGAATAAAAAACACAAATTAGGAAATATGTTTCTATAAACTTTAAATTTCTTTATGGAAGATCTTTTTAGGTTGGAAGGGAGCTAATTTTTGTTACCATTTATTTTTATTACTAAGTATGGAGTCCAAAATCCTTCCATTGAACCTTTTGTATTCTCTCATGATAAAATTCATCAGTCTTGTCTTGCATTTTTGAATGGATCTTTTTTCTCATGCATGATTTTGCAACATTATCTTGGTCATTTGGAAAAGATAGCCCATTGAATTATTCAGTTCTCCTGGATATTGACACATTTTGTTATACAATTTTTTTTTTAATCACAGTATCACCACCACTATTGGGAAGCTGTCAGACTTAATGGTAGAAGATGAAAGTTTTCCATTTAACATTCACTTATTTTGGAAATTTTTATTTTTTCCATCATAGTTTTTATTTTCAATAACTATTTCTCTTGCTATTTATTTATGTTTAATAATTCGTTTGTTATCTGGGGAGTTATTTTCACAATTTTCTTTTTTCTGATTTCTGTTTCTTTGCACTTTTTTGTTTTGTTTATGGTTTATGGTAATAGTCTCTTTCCTACCTACTGGAGGCTGTCCTTATTTATTTGATGATGCTTGGCTCTTAGGACAGATTTAGGAAGGAGGCTTTAAATTGTTATTGGAGGATGGGTATATGGGTGTGGCTTTTCATTTCATGAGCTTCATTCTAGGGTAATTGGGTAACAGATCCATATTATATTTGGGGAACTCCAAATTTTATTCTCTTCTAAGACCATTCTGTTTTTCCAGGCAGATTTTGCATTCTCTTACTGGAAGGTGAGTAAATTGGAATAAAGTATAGTGTAGGTAGTGGACCTAGCTTTTGAAGATCTAGGAACTGGACATTGAAAGGACACTAGATATTTTCTTCAATTAGTACGTAGACTTTTACTTAATCTTCCTAGTTTTCAATGCATTGCTTCATTGCCGTCTCCACTCTGCCTAATATTCAAGTTTCTCGGTTCTCATATTGTTGTCCAGTATCTTCTTAAAACAATGGGTATCACTGAGAATGCTAGCCACCTATCTATGTAATGCTCACATTAGTCTAATCTCTTTTTATTCATATTTTTAATCTTTCTATTTTAGCACCATCTCTTCTGCCTTATGTAATACTGGGTACCTCTATTTTCTGAGGCATTTGGGAATAATAGCAGCATGGTAAATTGCCTCTGTTCTTACTGTAGCTCCCTCTTTAGGCATCGTGATTCCTCTTTTCCCTCCATTTCACAGTCAGTTAATATATACATATATATATATATATATATATATATTTTTTTTTTTTTTTAAGAGAGAAGGACAGTGAGAGAGAGAGACAGACAGGGAAAGACAGAGAGAACCAATTTTTTATTTAGTTTTTCTCATGGTCTTTATTGCTCCAACTCTGACACTTGGGTACACGGGTACTGGAGTTTGAACCTGGTTTCTCGCGCATGTCAGGCAAGCACCATAACCACCAAGCCACCGCTCCAACCTCCTACTATTCTTTTATTTACTTTCATTTTTATATATTGTGGGCAGGATTATAAACATCTGCTAGCTTCCTCAAAGATAGAATTTGTATTTCCATTTCTTTCCCTGTGTCTGAGAAGGCAAAAGGATGAAAGCATTTATAGTTTGCTCGCATAAAACTAGAAATCTAGAGTTCCTTTCTCATCACAGCCCCTCCAGCATCTATTGTTGTTTGTGTTTTTATCTTTGCCATTTTGATTGGAGTAAGGTAGAATATCAATGCAGTTTTAATTTGCGTTTCTCTGACTGCTAGTGATGAACACTTTCTCATTTATTGACTTTTGAACTTCTCTTGAGAAGTTTCTGTTTAGTTCCAAAGCCCATTTTTTGATTGGAATATTTGTGGTTTTGGTGTTAAGTTTTTTGAGTTCTTTGTATATTATGGATATTAGCCCCCTGTATCAGGCCATGATTTTCTTCCATTCTGTAGGTTCTTTCTTGATATTCTTGTCTAATTCCTTAGCTGTGCAGAAACTTCAGTTTAATGGCATTCCACTAATTGGTTCCTGGTTTTAATTCTTTTACTGTGTTAGCCTTCTTGAGGAAGAAGGTGCCTATAGCAGTATTGTGAAGTATTGATTCTATTTTTTTCTGGTGGGTCTACAAACTGGTCTAGCCACTCTGGAAAACAGTGTGAAGACTCCTCAAAAAATTAGGGATGGAACCACCATGCCTCCCAGCTATCCCATGCTTGGGTATTTTCCCAGAAGAGCTAGAGTCAGCATATTACAGAGACACAGCTACATCAATGTTTATAGCAGCTTAATTTATAACAGCCAAATTATAGAAAGAATCCAGATGCCCTTCACGAGATGAATGAATCCAAAAACTATGGTGTGTATATATATATATATATATATATATATATATACATACATACACACACATACAATGGAATTCTACTCAGCTTTTAGAAAGAATGATATCATGGCTTTTGCAGATAAATGGAAAAAAGCATGCTGATTGAAACAAGCCAAACCCAGAGACTTAATGGTTGAATGTTTTCTCTCATGTGGAAGCTAGAGTAAAATATAAGATAGGATGAAAGTTAATCAAGCTTATTTAATAGACCCACCAAATTTGAAATAACACATTAGCTGTGTGAACTGTAGGCATTGGAGCGGGGGAGACAGGGAGGGAAAATGGGGTCATCAATACTGTAGAGTATACTTGACTCCCAAGAGAAGCCAAAGTATACTAGGCAGGCATATAAATCTAGCGATTTCAATAATTAAAATACATCATATGGTCATTTATATCTGTAACATGGCAGAATTACAGAGGAGACAAGAGATTGGGTAGTGAGTGAAGGGGAGGAAGATCCTGGACAAGTATTGTATTTAAGCTACTCTGTTATTACGTATGCATGTGTGAATGTGAAGCAAGAAATCCCTTCAATATGTAAGACTGTTAAACCAATAAAAAAGTAATAGTAAATCTTATATCCAAACATGATCAAAATGTGCTAAAAAACAAACCAAAGAAACCTAGAAATCTAGTAGTTTTCTTTTTGTTTTTAGAAAGCTAGTACTTTATTGTGTTTTAAGTTGGTAAGAAAATATAGATCAGCTATATTTATTTGTTTTTAATTCAAACTCCATATTTGTTTTTAAAAACAAAAATATACTTTTCCCTTTTCAAGGAAGAGGTGATTGGCAGGGATGATAGCACGATTGTTGGGGAAGGATCCAGTTGTGCTGATTCTGTTCAGTAACTCAGAGTTGGGCACATTTTTTTATGTGCTAGTTAATTTGTATATCTGGACTCTAGAGTCATTCTTAGGTCAAGGGTCCAGTAGAGATGATAACTATCTAGAAGATTATAGTTTTAGGGTACTGACAGTTTTTAAAGAGTTAAAGGGAAAATATTAGGTTAATTCCGTTTTTTATTTGTGACATTGCTAGCATCTTACATATATAGTATTTTCTGGACTTGATCTGAAGTTTTCTGAGTTTTCATATATTGTGGTCTGGAAATGTTAAATGGAAAATTTCAGAAATAGACAGTTCATGGTTTTTACATTGCATTCCTTTTTAGTACCATCCTGAAATCTTAGATAATCCTACTTTGGACATAAATCATTCCTTTGTCTATCCTATCCATGCTGTATGCTCGAAGTACTATAGTGCCTTTGTTCTGGGGAATCCTTATTTTATTTAATGGTGGCTTCAGAGTTCACTTTGAATATTAGCACTTAGATATGCAAAAGAAAAGATGTAAAGTGCTTCTTTTAGTGAAGAGATAAAAGTTTGGCTTAATAAGGAAGGAAAAATTTTATATTGACATTGTTAAGATGAGTCGTCTCTCCATAAAATGTGTAGAAGGAAAAAAAAATTTGGGCTAATTGTGCTGTTGAGTCTACAAAAGTTACAGACGCAATACTTGATGAGTGCTTAGTTAAGTGGAAAAATACATTAAATGTGTGTCTTTGTGTATAGGAAAAAGCTTAGTATATATTGAATTTGGTATTGTACATGGTTTTAGGCATCCACCAGAGGTCTTGGAATGTATTTCCCATCTATAAGGGGTGGGGGATTGTTGTAGCTCTTAGAAGAGAGTAAGAGATACATTGGATTGTCAATTTAAAAAGAAAAAACAACCTTAAGGAATATAGAATCAGTACCTATCATGGGAATAAAAAGAGCTGATATTTGAGTGGTTACTGAATGCTATTGTTCTTCGGTATGTGCAGTCTTATAAATTTAATAGTACCACTTACTTGCTTTACAAAGAATTGGGGTTTAGAGATGTTAGGTAATATTTCCTTTGCCACTCAGCTAGTAAGCCATGTTTTGAACCTATATCTGTCATAGAATTTATTTAATCTTCTAAATGCATTTGTTCTACATGTTTGTAAACTTGAGTCTCAGGTAAAGTAGCTTCACAACTACTTAATTGTAGTGCTAGTGCTAGAGGGATTAAGAATCTTTCATCATATGTTTAGTTTTGTGTTTTAGTTAAAGATTTAGGATTTTATTACATGTAGATAAAATACAGCTAATTAGTGTCTTCCATTTGAAGATTCTTCATTCATATGTGTATATATACTTATATTTTCTACTCCTTTGCATCTCAAATGATTATTAGATGGTTCCTAGTAAATCCTGGTAAATCACATGTAATGAGTAAGGCAGGGCTCATGTAGGATAGATTATAATTTATGTTCTTTACAGCAAACACTGAACTGAAGCATGTAGACTTCTCAGTTTTAAACAGACAAAAGATACCAAATACATATTTTTTAAAAACTTTACAACAGTTTATTCAATGTAAGATTAGTAGCAACCATAATCAGCTTCCTATTCTTATATCTGATCATAATTTTAAAACAATAGGATGTTTTAATTTCTCTGACATTTTTATAGGATTAATTTTTTGTTTCAAAATGAATTTTTTTTGTTTTCCTAAGGAAACTTGTTTTTAGATAAAGAAAAAATTAAAATAATGATTCTTTCTTCCCTTCTAGGTTTCACCTTGCTTAAGTGTCCTGTCACGATTGTTATTTAGCAGTGACTCAGATGTGTTAGCAGATGTGTGCTGGGCCCTTTCTTATCTCTCTGATGGACCCAATGATAAAATTCAAGCAGTCATAGATTCTGGAGTCTGTCGAAGATTGGTGGAACTTTTGATGTAACTATGATTTATACTTTAGAATTGTGTGATTATATATTAAAATTAGCAGTTGAAGTAATAGTCTTACAAATGTCTCAAGAGGCATTATCTTCAGGAAGAGTTAAAAAGCTACCAACCTCACACTTTACAGAGTACTTATGGTCTTAAAAAATTCATCCTTAATATAGTATCTTATATCCTGAATTATGGATTAATTATTTCATAAGCAGATTTCTTTTCATTTTATCTGTATTTTTTTCATGAATGAGCATGACTTAATTCAGTAAATACTTATAGAATGTCTGTTAACTCCTAAGGTAGTACATAAGACATTGTTATGAAGTTAGAACACAGTTCCTGCTCTCAAAGAACAAATAATCTAGTTTTTTATTCATTACAATAATTAATTGTATAAAAGCCATGTAGTGAAAATCCTTTAGTATTTTACTCCTACTAAAGATAATGTTTCTCTTTGCTGTTACCACTGCTTTCTTTAAAAACAACAGCTTTGGGGCTATAGTGGTGGCTCAGCGATTAAGGTCCTTGCCCAGCATGTGCGAGAAAGTGGGTTCGAACCCCAGCACCATGTAAACAATAAAGTGTCAGAGCAACTAAAAACAGAAGAAAAACTAAATAAAATTGATTCTCTCTCTCTCACTCTCTCTTTTTCTCACTGCTCCTCTCTCTCTTAAAAAAAGAAAAAAGAAAAAGAAAAAAAAGTTTTTCTATACAAAGATGTTGAAGTTTTTTTGTTTGTTTGTTTGTTTGTTTTAGGGCTGTGGACCGAACTCAGGGCCTTGCGCACGCTAGGCAAGCGCTCTGCCACTGAGCTAAATTCCCAGCCCCTTGAAGCTGTTTTTTAAAGAAAGAACTTCATCCTCCTCCTACCTTCTTTAAAAAAAAAATTATCTTGCTTCCTTTCTTTTGTCAAAAAACCATTAGGTAGCCTAAACAAGGCAGAGAGCACAACAAATAGAGTTGTAATAAGGGATTGAAGCCCCACCATGAGGACAGCATGAGAGGAGGTTGCAAGAGGTCTAATGGCGAGATCAGGATCCAAGTTTAATGGCGCTCACCATACTGAATAGACTACTGCAGGCTTGGAGCCAAAACATTATGAGTTAGCAGCCTACCTGGGTCAAAAGATTGGCCATGTGTAGGAAAATTAATACCAATGAAATTGGTTTCTCGTTATCATAGAATGGAGATATAAATATGGAAGAAGGGAAAGCCTGAATAATCCTGTGGTGTTAGAGATTAGAACTGGCACTATCAATGTAAGCTCATGGCTCTCAACAAAGAAAAGTGTGTGTGTGTGTGTGTGTCTATCTGTCTGTCTGTCTATGTGTCTGTGCATCTATATAATCTTTGTATCTGCCTCTTTAAAGGTCCCAGGAGGAATGATAGACCTATACTTATAGCTGAGCATAGTGAATGATTAAATCTTAGTTTCTCAATAACACTCTTCATTCCAAGGAATCAGGATTCTTGGAGAAATTGTTAGTTTTAGGGATGGCACTGAGAAAAAACTAAGATGATCACAGAAAGTAGTTAGTGCTCAAAGAATAGAGATATTTCAAAATGATACAGAGGCCCAAGTGAAGAGGGCTCCCATTGTCCAAAACAGGAACAGTTGAACTTCCAAATAAGTTCTAATGATAATATATTATAACTTACTGAACAAAATAGGAAACCTGTGAGTCTACATTAACATAAGTAGATTGATATATAAATAAGGCAGATAATTGAATGATAACATTAGAAAATCACCACTGGTAATAGTACTAATAGTTACTAATTACTTCAGACAATAGGCATCAAGAAATGCTAAAACTAGTGGTAAAAGTAGAATAAGAATGGTATTTTCACATAGTTTCAAAGTATTTCCTCATGAAATAACTAATTATAAAGGGTAATTCAATAATGGTAAAATGGAAAAAATCTGGTGGATAACTGTTTTAATTAGTGACCAGAGTTCAGTACAATGAGACTTTGTTCATTAAAATGGGACAAAATAGATACCACATGCCACCCAATAGTATGTAATGAGAAGACTATAGCATTTGTAGTATCTGGTCAAAAATATGTAGCCTGGGGCTGGAGTGGTGACTCAGCGGTTATGGCTCTTACCTGGTATGTGCAAGGATGCAGGTTCAAACCCCAGCACACATATACAATAGTGTCAGAGCAACAAAAACCAGATGAAAAACTAAAATTTTAAAAATTGACTCTTTCTCTAAAATAAATAAAAATATATACGTATATATTTATATATATATATATATATCTCAGGATATATATATATATAGTCTTATTAATCATGAGGAGACACTGGATAAAAACAACTGGCTTATGATCTTCAATAATGTTAAATTTGTGAAAATCAAGGGAAGGCTGAGTAACTGTTGTGTACTGAAAAAGACTATAGAGACATGACAGCTGGGTCAGATTAGATTCTTTCATTATAAGTATCTTACTGGGAAAATTAGTGAAATAGAGTGGAATTTGTGGTGTGTAAGAATATAAAAGTATGCGAAATTTTTGTACTATTTTGCAACTTTCTGTAAATTTTAAATTCTTAGTTTTTAAATTCATATTTTTCTTTTTAGGCACAATGATTATAAAGTTGTATCACCTGCATTAAGAGCAGTTGGTAATATTGTGACTGGTGATGATATTCAAACACAGGTAAGTTCAAACTTCCTAATATGACAGATTGTTAATATAATGGATTTTAAGTATATTGCATTTCATATCACTTGATTACATATTAATCAAAACTTTGGTATTAATATTACTATACAGGCATCCATGGCAGTAAGCATATTATTGATAATGTAATCAACTCAAATACCTATATAGGAGAGTATTATCTTAGACCTGTATCAGTGCAAAGAAGTACATGATATGGGTTCAGTTGTTGAGGAATTTGTAATCTAATTGTGGAGAAAATATAGATTAAAGTAAATTATCCAAGGGAGTAAATATGTGCTATGACCTGATCAGTCAATAAATGCTATAAAACTTTGAAAAAGAAATCAGTGTGCTAACAGTCTGAGCAGTGTCCATGAAGTGTTAGAACTAAAGCTAGATATTAAAAATAGAGAAATATTTATGTAAACCAGAAGAGATTTATGTGATGAAAGGTGCAGAGGCAGACCTTTGTGAGGTGTGTTTAAGAGGCATTAAACTTAACTAGAATAGAAACTGTTAGTGGACAGGAGATTGATTTCAAATAGGTTAGAAGTGGAGTTGTAAATGAGAGGGCCTTTTATTACTAGATTGAAGACCCAAATTATGAGATTATAGTAAATTAAGGACCAGGATTGTAATTAACTATATGTATTTGCGTGGCTGACTTTTTGAGAATTATGAGATGTCAAATAAGGTTGATTCCAGATTTAGGGTGTAGTTTTCTTGAAGATAAAAACTTCAACCTCATCATTAGATTTTCCTTTTTTGCCATTCTTGTGGTATGTTTTTTATTCTGAACTACATAACTTTTTAAATTTTAATCTTTCCATGTGTATTTAGATATACTACAAAACTCATTAAATATCTGGTCCTTAGAAGTTGGTAATTATTCAGTGGTGACTCCTTCAATGAAAGTGTCTACCTAAGAATACATTATTTTTTAGCCCAAATTTCAGTGCACTGTTCCATATATTCTTCACCGAGTAAATTTAGTATAAATCATTGGGAACGATTTCGAATATAGGAACATGATTAATATCACCATGTAATAAAGAAATGAAGAGAATTTACTTTTTCATAAAATAAAAATGTAGCAGTAAAAATTTTAATAAAATATACTTATTCTACACATTAAGATGTCATAATGATTATAGAATTAAATGTTTTCAGACTGAAAATTTTTTTTTCACTAATTCATTTTGAAAACAAGAGGTTGGATCCAGACGTCTATCACTAAATCTTTAAACAATTCTTTCATTTGAACTCTGAAAATATATCCCAAGGTATTTCTAAAAAATTAGGATGTTTTAGGTATTTCTGAAAAATTAGGACATTTTTAAAAGACATTAAGTTTCAAGACTCCTCTACAGTATTTTCATTGATTATGCTACAAGTAAACTTGGTTTAACTTATAGACTTGCTTGAATTTATAAACTTGAAGGGCAAGCCTCTGATTTGCATTTTTGTGGATGGAGAACATAGCCCTTCACTACACTGGTGTTAGACAAAGCATGGCAGCAGCAGGAAGGTAAAAGATAACAAGTGCCTGAGTTTTAATTTGGGAGGAATTTCTCTTTTTATTTCATTTTTTGGGGATGGTTTTTGTATTTATAAGACATTAGATTTTTGTGTAGATTATTTATTATAAAAATTTTTATTCCATTTCTTACTTGTTTTAGGTAATTTTGAATTGTTCTGCATTACCCTGTCTCTTGCACTTGTTGAGTAGCCCAAAGGAGTCAATTAGAAAAGAAGCCTGCTGGACTGTTTCTAACATCACTGCTGGAAACAGAGCTCAGATTCAGGTAAATATTTTCCAGATCTCAGATTAGCACAGGAAGGTCTAAGATGCCACTTTGGAGGAAAGTCAGCATTTTATCAGTAATGTATGCTAGTGAGTTACTAAAAAAGATTCTTTAAAAAAAAATTCTGAAAAGTAGTTTTAAAAACTTGACTTTTCCTCCTCTAAAATAACATTATTTTTAGTATTCTAGGGAGAAATTTGCAATTATATACACAAAAATGTCTAACAATGTGCCTGACAAATAATGGTTAGTATCTAGAAAAGAGATGCTTTTCATTAGTGTTAGATGAGTTAGGCAGTGATCTGTCTTCCGCTTGGAGGTTTCAGGGGTTTGTTATGATCCTATGAAGTTTAAGTCAGTAATTATCCATTTTGATGAATCATACGCCAGTACTTTATCATTTTTAAAATTTATATTCTGATATTTTCTCTATTCTTTTAAATGCTCATTTCCTTTTAGGAAAGGAAAGTGCATGAAAGTTTGCTGACAGAAGAGAAACAAAATAGTTCCAAAAACCTGACCATTCAGTCAGTACTCCTCTACTTGCTAATATTTTTAAGCATTTGTACTAATTATGCTCTATCATTTTTGTTCCCCCAAGGCTGTTATAGATGCAAGCATTTTTCCTGTTTTGATTGAGATTCTTCAGAAAGCAGAGTTTCGCACCAGAAAAGAAGCAGCCTGGGCTATAACTAATGCAACATCAGGAGGCACTCCAGAGCAAATACGGTATGATTCAGATATTTAACAATTGCTTTTTAGATATAAATCAGAATTTGAAATAAATATAGTTTTTGTTTATTAATGAAATCAACATTATTACTATGTCAGTTTGTTGAGCATACAAAATGGCAGCATATGTTGTATCTTTCATTCACAGTGTGTTTTTAACTTGGTAATTGGGATTGAACCCAGGGCTACTTTACCACTGATCCACATCTCCAGTCCTTTTTATTTTTTATTTTGAGACAGTGTTTCACTGAGTTGCTGAGGGAGAGTCTGCTAAGTTGCCCAGGCAGGCTTCGAACTTTGGATCTTCCTGAATCAGCCTCTAAGTTGCTGGGATTTCAGCTGTGCACCATCTTGTCTGGCACAATAGTTGTGGGGTTTTTTTTTATTTAATTATAATTAACACCATTTTTCTTAACAGGCTAAAGATTAAGAATCTGTATAGGAACAGTCTATGTTAATTTGAAAAATACAGTGTCACATGCATTAGATATATTTTAGAACATTAAAATCAGAAAAAAATAATTTACTGTGTAAAAATGACTAAAAAATTTAGTATCAACTTATTTAGAGTAAAATTGAAATAGACATTCAGTGATGTTCTGTTCTGAATCAGTTATTAGCTTTGCCAATGTATAGTATCAGACTTATTTTTCTATACTAGTTATCTTTTTTAAATGTTAGTTTTTTTAATCTAGGCCTTTTATTACTTATTTTACTGACAGTGTAAAGAGCTGATATAAAGGGCTTTTTAAGTCAGCCTGATTTCAAGATCAGCTCCTTCAGTAAAAGTTATATGATCGTTAGTCATTTAACATTTCTAATCTAATTTCTTCAGATTTTTTTAAAGAGAGAGAGGGAGATAGTAAATAGAATTAGTTTCCTTTTTCTACTTTTTCAACTGGCCTTCATTTCTCTGACACTTAGTTGTATATGTGGTGGTGCTGGGATTTAAACCTGGGTCCTTGCACATGCCAGGCATACACTCCAACCACTGAGCCACCAATCCAAGCCCCAGTTTCTTCATTTTTTAAATGAATTCAGTAAGAATACCTTAAGTGAAATTCATGCAGTTAAAGTGCTCAGCACAGTATCTAAATACCAACATCTCAACTAAAGTTAGCTTCTATATTATTATATATGATCATAATTCTTGTCAATATTTATTCTTAAATCTTTTTTTATCATGTACTTTCAATCTTTTTATCTCGTAGCAAAGCTACACTTTGCCTCTTTAATAAAAGCCTACCTTCATACAGAATCTTCTTGCTCTGAGATTTCTTCATGAAACTCAAGGCCTTAGGTTTCTTACAAGTAGCTATTTAGGAAATAATTTTTTCATGTATAAAACAGGAAGTCAATTGCAGTGGTATCTTATAAATCACAGGATTTTCTAGCTATCGTGAGAGCATTGTTTTTCAGTGCCTTTTCACTTATACTGTTATCTTGTTCTCTCAGATTTACATATATGTACAGTGATAATATGTCTCTGTTTTTTGTTTTTCATTATACCTCGTTGCTTTGGTATTTCAACAGTAATAAAGCAGTAATAAAGATGATTCCTTTTTTCTGTCTTGCATTTTTTAAATGTTAGTGTTATTTTTATCTGATTTGGGCTGAAAGTTTGTTCATCTCCAGTTGGATGTTTTTTTCAATTCTTTTTCAGGATTATATCTATTCTTTATAGTATTTCTTAAATTTATTCATATGGATTAAGTGCCCAATTGAGATCATTATTTTTCTAACCAATTTCACCATTTCAGTAATTACATATATGGGAAGAGAACTTCTTGATCTCAGATTAGGTTCAGCATGCATACCTTTAGTGCTTTTTGAGTGCCTGCTTTTGGCAGTTGTTGCACTGAGTCATTGTAGTTATTCAGTACCAGCAATATATTAAATGCTTTTAACATTCTCTCTTCTGACCTCATAACTATGAGAGAGTTAGTCATTCAAGAAGTATTTCTGATCAGTCACAATACAGTATTACAGCAAGTGAATGCTCCAGGGAAGGTACACACAGTGTTTTAAAGAGATAGACACTAAATTTTATTAAATGCCTACTGCATTCTCTCAACCTTCTAAGGTTGGTACTATTATTAGCCCCAATTTAAGATGGGGAAACTGAGGTACAGAGCAATTGCATCTGTGATGACACAGCTAATAAAGAATAGAATTGGGACTTGAACCCATGCAGTCTGGCGTCAGAGCCTATTTTTAACTTTGGTGCTTAATATGAACTTTTTGTCAATTAAACAAATCAGTTACTTCATTATAGAGTGGAAAAACAGCTAATAACAAGAAAAGAGCAAAGCATTAGGAAGTAAGTGGAATATTTTTGTGAATATTATTTATAAATGTTATTTTTAAGATGGCTTCTTTTATTCTTTGAAGTGTTTTGTACTTCTGAAACATAGTATATGTTTCGGAGCATTTGCTTTTGTGAGAAATTTACTGAAATTCAGTTGAGATGACCCTTCTTCTCTACCTCTACCCCCACCAAATGACTCCTCTGTGTATATATAGATTTACCCTTTAAAAAAAACACAGGTTGATGGGCTGAAGTGGTGGCTCGGTGGTAGAGTGCTTGCCTGGAATGTTCAAGGACCCAGGTTCAAACCCCAGCACCACATACACAACTAAGTATTAGAAAAACAAAAACCCTGCTAAAAAACAAATAAAATTGTCCCTTTCTCTTGCCTCTTAAAAAAAAATGTTTAAAAAAACAATATGGACCAATGATTGTTAGTGCTCATATACCATGCAAAAAGAGATGCAAGTACCAAGTTGCCTATGTCTATTTTGTAATTTGCAATAGCAGTTTCTGATAGTTATGTTAAATTAGAGACTAGGAGAATACAAGTTTTTAGATTTTTATGTAGATGAAAATTTAAATGTTTTTAATGTTTGAGCTAGTGTAAGAGTATTTTTCTTAATTGCGTATATACCATTTCATTATGAAGAAATTTTTGTGTTGTAGTAAACAGTGTTTAAAATTATTTAAATCCCCCTCCTTCTCTTTTTTCAATTGCTCTGCAGGTATTTGGTAGCTTTAGGCTGCATTAAACCACTCTGTGACCTTTTGACTGTTATGGACTCCAAAATAGTCCAAGTGGCTTTAAATGGTCTTGAAAATATTTTACGTCTTGGAGAACAAGAATCTAAGCAAAATGGAGTAGGCATTAATTCATACTGTGCTCTCATTGAAGAAGCATATGGTAAGCAATTAAAATTTTGTAATTTCAGTCAGTTCTTAATTATCTATCATAGGCAACTTTCCCCTCTAGCTGCATAAAATTTTTTGTTGTAAAACCAGTATATTTTTAAAAGTGTTTAAGAATGTTACTCATGATTCTTTTCTACTAACTTATATTTTCACTATTTACCTTTCCTTTTTACATGGTACATTTACATCCATTTAATTACAGTGTACATTAGCTTTATATTCTACTTATTAACATTTTGGAGAAAATTTACATTTGTCCACAGTTTTTGTGATTGTAATTGCCATGTAATGTTATATGAGTAAACATTGTGCAGCTTCAGTCATGTGCTTATAGTTGACCATTAGTTTGTTTCTAATTGCATACTGCTTTAAATATGCCAATACAAACATCTTTCTGCATATAAATTTGTTTCTTCTTTGAATTGGTGTCTTGGAATAAATTTTCAGAAATGCATTTGTGGAGTCACAGGTACAAATTTTGCTTTAAGCTTTTGATTATCTTCTTTTGCTTTCCAAAGGCCTGTTACCTTACAGTCGCTGGCTCTTTGTGAGTGTATTCATTCCACAGCCTCAGCTTGTTTTATTAAATTGCTGATTTAACAAATGCAAAATGGTATCACCAAGTTGCTTTTTTGAGCATTTTGTGGCCTGTCTTACAGAATGGTCTTTTCCATGTGTTAGCGTATTTCTTCCTCAAAATTGTGTGCTTATTGAACTTGTCCAGTTTACCAATTTCACTTTTTTTGTAAAAATTTGAATTAATTTTATTTTATAGTTATTTATTTTGAAATGTTTTTTCTCCCAGTCTTTTTTTACTTTACTAAAGCAAACTGTTTATTTATATTAATAAGTGACTCAGCTCAGTCTTGTTTTTTTCAAAGTGTACAAAATCATTCCCCCCTCATGAAGATTTTTTAAAACTTAAATTTTTTTACCAGAGTTTTCTGTTTTGTTTCTTAAAATATTTAAATTATTGGTATGTATTTTAGAGTGGGTATGAATCTGAATTTATTTTTTTCTTTTCATTTATTTATATCAATATTCACTTTCCTACATTAAGACCCTTTATTGTATGCTGATCCAAGTTTTCATTTAGTATTCTTAAATGAAGACAGATATCATATTGCCTTTATTTCAAATTACATAATGTTGCTGATGAAGAAGACATTTCATAAATAAAAGGTAGAAATCACTGATTTAAGAGTATTTCCTTACTGTAGTCATTATTTTGACCTTAAGTTATGTCAAAATTTGGGCTGTTCTATGACAGTGTATGGATGTGACTAGTTTGCAAATTCTTTCTTATACTATAAATAATACAGTCGTAATGGATTTATCTATAATTAAATGAACAACATTTCAGCATTACCCAGATTTACTTGTAGAATTTTTTCTTAAAAACAATAAAATAGGATGCTGTAGATTTTCCTCATTTTTTTCAGAATGAGATTTTTCAGTTTCATTTATAGATTGTACATTTGGTAAATTATGTAGCAGCTGTCTGTAGAATTTTATTGTGAAAAAGTATCATGGAATAATTACTTCATCCTGATAACCTCTGGTTCAGTATGTTTGGTTTATTTATGTAACTTGTTTTATTACTTTGTCATTTAGCATAATTACTCTGGAAAGGACCTGTGGAGTTAATCTACAACTGCCAATTATGATTGGGAAACCAAAGTACACAGAGGTGGAACTTATTTGGCCAAGAACACACAGCTAGGCACACAGCTAGTGATCTTCTTATACCCAGGCCTGTGGTCCTTTTTTATATAATAGTTCCCCATACTCTCATTCTTGAAGAATAAAGCACAAATGTTGGCTATCAGTGTGTGCAAAAATTAAGTGAAAATAAAAGTCTTATTGCCAATGGAGTGATGTGAGCTGTTGGTTTATTGTTTTAAGTGTATACTGAAACTTTAAAAATAATTTGCTTTTGTTTATGTGCTTCATATAATAGGTCTGGATAAGATTGAGTTTCTGCAAAGCCATGAAAATCAAGAAATTTACCAAAAGGCTTTTGATCTGATTGAACATTATTTTGGTGTAGAAGAGGATGACCCCAGCATTGTACCTCGGGTGGATGAAAACCAACAGCAGTTTGTATTTCAGCAGCAGGAAGCACCAATGGAAGGGTTTCAACTTTAAATTTAAATTGGTGGAGGGAAAAAAAAATGTCCAAGAAGGGTAGCTTCAGATATTTCCTCTTTATTGCCAGTGTCAGTAGAAATGTTTGATGCTTTTTTACAAAGAACAGAAAAGAAAAAATTTGACACACTTTTAAAAGTCAAAATGAAACAAAAGTGTCCGTTCAGATGCAACCTTTTGTTATAGTAGTTTTTGTTGTCTGTTTGGTATGACTATATGTATATATATATGTTTTTGTTTTTTTTGGTTCTATATCTGTGAACAATTAAATATGTTATGCAATTATTTAACTGAAGTTTGAAAAGGTAAACTTTGATGAATTATTACATAGAGATTCTGAATTGTTTTTCAAGTATTCTTGGAAACTGTACAATAGCAGTACAGGTATTGATAATTGCATTTTGGCAGTAAGTCTGACATAACCATTCTACTAAATCTACCTCTGTCTTGAAGCAAAAATAAAAACAAAAAAGCTTCAGAAGCATGAAATCATGTAAAAGCTAAATTAGAATGTGAAAATATTTATTAAGTTATTAATCACTGTGCTGTAAGTTATACTTTGCAAAAATAAATTGCAAGAGAAAACCTGTAGAATTTATTTATGAAACAGAAGACATATTGTACTGATAATCAATCAAGATGTGGCAATTGTGAAGAGAGAAACTATTCTTCATGTTGTACACGTTAAAAAGATTACAGAACACTTAAATATTTGTGTTTTTAACATATAAATGCTATTATACTAGTATATTTTATATTTTAACCAAATGTGCTACCATTTTTGAAATAGTGTTTTCTGGTTTTCATTATTCATTTTAAAGAGCATCATGACAGTGATGCCGTTATGAATATAATGTTGTGCTGCATACCTAAAAAATACTGTAATTATTTCTCTGACTTTTCAGAGCAGTAATTGAAAAGCTTATTCTCTTTTTAATGATGAATTTTAAGTACTTGAAAGACAAAAGTATCCTGAAGAAATCACCTTGTTATGTATTACATTTTATTAAGTGCATTCAATGTTCGGACAGTAAGTGATGGTATTAAAACAGATTGATAAGGATTCTTTGATATGATTGAAATCTATATTAAGAATTTTTTGTTTTGATGATAGTCATACTACTGTTTATTGTGAATCATGTATTAGATTACATTTGTATCAGATTGGTCGATATAATGTGTTTGGTAAATTCATAGCAAAAACCTCTCCACTGAAAATGTAAAAGGAAGGTTTCACTAGAAAAATTACATATATTTATTTATATATGTATGTATATATATGTATACATATGTATACATATATATATATGCTTGTGTCTGTTACTTTCACAGTACAGTGCATGGGAGAATTTTCTAAACAGTTGTGGTACTGTTGAACTCAATCTTTTAATTTATAGCTATATGCAGTCTATTTAGATTTCCAATTATATTCCTAGAATACTTATTTAAAAAATAATTTACAGCTCTTTTAGAATGGGAACTAAAGCAATTTTGATATGATTCATAGTTTATTCTATAAAGAAAGATTTCATTTATGATAGCATTTATGATGTTTCTGCTGGAAATCAGAGGCATGTTACAAAAGGAAGGTGTACATAGGAGTACTTTTAAATAGTATGACACTTTGTAAATTAATATATCATGAAACTAAGCTTTTGTCAAAGACAATTTAAACCTGTTGCTATAAAATCCAGGTTTAAATGGTGTCCATAATGCTAACTTCATTTGCCAATCCTTTTTTATACTGTTAAGTAGAGGATTGTATCTGTGCCAATTTTTATTATGGTAGATGTTATGTAATTGCATATAAAAAGTTTCTTTTATCCATATTCAAAAACAGGGTAGTTATATTAAAGATTACCAAATTGATGGTGAGTTTATCAGATAAACACTGTTTTGTGGTGCTGATGGTTCTAAGCACCAGGTGACAGGGTATTCTGCTCTTTTTAATCAGTTGAACTTGATAATGCAGCATAATTCATAAACTAACCAGCTGTGCCTGCTTTTGAAGACTGCATAATCACTATAATAAATCTCTGAGTGAAATCTTCCAAAAGACTTTCCTTATCAAAGGAAAAACAAGTGTGTGTGTGTGTATGTATGTGTGTGTACACGTGCATGCACACATGTAGGCCTATCAAGGGAGATTTAAAATTTTTTGCCAATAAAGTAAATGTTGTATCTCTTGAGTACAGGATGTGACGTATCTTAAGCATTTAAGTAGAAACATTTAATTTTTGGATATGTTACTTGAGTAATTAATTTGCTTAGATTTGAATGCATAGGACATTTAACCAGTTCTTGGCCTGGTGATGAGTTTATTGGACCAAAAGTGAGAAATACTTTGTTTTTAAAATTTGTTAAAAAATATTACCACTCTTAAAAAATATGGACTGTCTCAAAATAAAAAATAAAAAGGGCTGGGGATGTAGCTCAGTAGTAAAGCACCCCTGAATTAAATAACAGAAAAAAGTGGAAAAAATATGATCACTCTCTTCAAGTGTACCATTTAAAATGCTCCAAAATGTGTTTCCAGTAATCTTCACTGTCCCTTGTGAAAAAAAAAATTACTTTTAATTTACTTTTCTAAGATTTAGTACGTTTACATCCCAGAGAAATTGTGCCAAATAAAATAAAATGAAATAAAAATGTGTTATACGTGGGAATGCATGCAACATTAATGCATTTATCAAGAAAATACTTGAAATAGTTCATTTCATGTAATTAATTTTGAATTAAATATGGTTTTTTATTTTGCTTCAATTTTAATTTCTACAAGTTAATCTATGCAATCATGCTTGTTTTGTAAGAGTTTGACTCACTGACCTGTTTTGTTCTGAAAGGTTATTTTAACTTAACTTTTGGTTTCTTAATTTTAATGTCATTTGTTCACTTATTGGAAGTACCAGAACAAGAAAGAAAGAAAGAAAAAGTAATAAAATCTGCGGGCACAAAAATAACATATCATTTAGTAACTGTAAACCTATTTGAAGTTGAAGGTTGATTTACTGGCTAAAAGACAAAAAGATGAATTTATTACCTTTGTCTTTATATGTTTTCTTAAGAAGGAACATAATGGAAGAAGTAAATAAAAAAACATGTTAGTAGATTTTGTTTTGCTGTTCTAAATTCAACAATCTATTGATTGCTTATTTGTAAAACTATGAAATCAAATTATTGCTAAATTTTATTTATTTTAGTTCATGGTACTGTTTTATGAAACGTGGACATGTTAGGAGCCAATACAATAGGGCTGTAAAAAGATAGTGTGTCTTTAAATTCTGACTGGGGGTCAGGTGAGGGGGATATTCTGACCTAAATAAATAAACCAACATATGAGCAGTATGCAATATTATGAAATGTTACAACACTATATTAAAAATAATAAAATACTATTTTACAGTTGCATTTATATAAATGTGTCTCATTAATTTGTTCTTATGATTGTTATTCCTAACAGGGAGCAAAAACAGATGCCATTGTTGCTTAACATTCCATCTCCTTTATAAAACCACCAAAGAAGATAAAATGGAATTACAAAAATATACTTGGTTAATCCAAAACTAGGCAGAAGAGGAGGAAAAGGAGACCCCCCCCAAAACGATGGAATAGCAAGATGGTAGATCTAAACTCAATTACATCAAAAGTTACAGTGATTTTTTTTAACGATTTAAAGACTCCAATTGAAGAACAAAATCAGAATAAAATAGTAAAACCCATATGGCAGATTTGTTTTTAGTTTTTTGGGAAACTTCCATACTATTCTCCTTAATGACTAATTTACCTTCCCACAGTTAATGTGTAAGAGTTCTCTCTTCTCCACATCCTCACCAGCATTTGTGATTTTTTTTTTCTTTTCTGTAATAGCCATTATATCTGGGGTAAAATGGTATCTCATTGTGGTTTTGATTTGCATTTCCCTCGTGGCTACTGATTCTGAGTACTCTTCTGTATATCCAAGAGAAATGAAATCAGTATACCAGATACCTGCACTCCCATGTTTTTTGCAGCACCATTCATAATAACTAAGATACAGAATCAGCCTAGTTGTTTTGTTCTTGAACTTTTTTATAGGTTACAGTTAAGTTACTTGGAAAATTCTTGATCTCTGATAGGCTTTCTGTTGGAAACCTACTTACTAGAAACAGAAAAACCTTTATTTTACTCTTGAAGGAGTTCCATTGTGAGTATTGTGATAATTCCATGAATTGCAGGTGTTTTCTGGTAGAACTTAAATTCCTTCTGGCCATGTGCAAGTTCTAAAATTGTTTTCCTTTGTCCTTTCAGGTAGTTATTTTGATGATGTCAGGGAGTGGTCATATATGGTCAACTTAGTTGAATAATCTAAGAGGACCTTCTGCATATCTCTGTAGTATTCTGTACAGCTCTGTCACCTCAGTTACAGCATTTGTCCCCAGTTCAGACTTCCAAGCTCACCCTGGGTTTCCCTTCCATGTCCTACAATCTTGAAAGTCCCTTTTGGAAGTAAAATGAAGCCATCACAGGGCTCGGCTAATTTTCCTTTATTTCACAAATAACTGGTTACTACTTGATGTCTACTGATGGTTTCATATTTTTGTCTGGTGTTTTAGTTGTTTCAGGTTAGAGGTAAATCTACTCATTATTCCATTTTAGCCAGAAGCAGACAAGAGCATAGCAATACACACATTCTTTAAAAAGTCTGTCAAATGTGAACTTTAATCTTTTTTCATTTCTAATATCATGCCTTTTTTCTTTTGTCAGTGACTTACCAAATATCATTATATCATTCTTCCATATCTTTTTACTTACTAATTTCTTCCTTTGATTTTATAATTTTCAATCTTCTATTCTCTTTGGATTTTTTTCTTTTGGGATATTTAAGACTTTGTTCTAAATATCTTCTAAGAAAAGCACCTTGTGAGGATAAATATTTACATATATGATTTAAAAATGTAGATGCCAAATGAAGAATATGCAAAGATGAGACGTATAATTTAAAAAATGAAATTAGGGTTATTCAAACAAATTTGAAGACCACTGACATTTTGATTTTAAAGAGCCAGTTTTAAATGACATGCACAAAGTGATAATTTTTAGCATTCTCTAATAACCAAAAACAATCAAATAACCAGATAAACTGACATAGTCATACAAAGGAATACCATAAAGCAATTAAAAGAATGAACTGTACACTATTTGTGAGTGAACAGAATGTTTAGAATTGACACAAGTGCATATTGTCTGACTCCCATCAATCTAAAGTTTAGAAACAGGCAAAACCAATGTGTGGTAATGAAAATCAGAACTAAGAGTTCCCTTTAGGGAGTGATGAGAGCAGAAAGGTTGCTGAGATACTATTGATATTCTGCATCTTGACCTGGTCAGTGGTTACTCAAGTATATTCTCTGTAAAATTTTTATCAGGCTATATGTAGTGTTGTGTACACTTTTTGTGCACTATTTTTTAGTAAACTAAAAGTTTACTTAAAAATACAAATAAGACCTCATGTTTCTTGTTACAAAAATAAAACCATGACATATTTTTTAAATGTTCTGTTTTACCTATCGTTTATTGAATGTTTCTGATAATAGTGATGGTATTCAAAGGAATGTTCTGTCACTTAGAATGTCATTTAGCCTTAGTCTGTGCAGCCAGTGCAGCTTCTTCACGCCACTTCGCTTTCTTTGCCAGGTTCCAACTTGTTAAAGATTCATGCCGTTCTGCTGCCTGCACAAAAAAAAAACAAAATGAAGCATTGTGACTCTGGAGAAACTTATGTTTTAGTTAGACATATATAGACTTTGTAAACAGAAAAAGAAAAGAAACTTAGAATTTTTATCTGTCACAAATAGTACTCAGAAAAAATGGTTCTTTGTTATGGAGGGGGAAAAAAGTTACTAAACTTCCAGTTAACAGAGGTGCTGATGTCAAATCTTACCCCATCCTCTCAGTACACAGACATGTTTGTTGGATAAAATATAACAAAAACATTTTCAAATACTTTAGGCCAAAATCAATAAAGGAAATCCTCAGATACCAGAAATGAAAGTAACTCAAGATATAAACTGCAAGGTGAGAGACTGAAGCCACAATGGAAGAAAATGGTTTCATTCAGAGGGTATGGGGGGAAAATATTGGCCTTGATCACTCTGGGTTGTTAGTTTAATCTCCACACAAAGAGACGTGATAGGTCCAGGACTTGATCCTGTTACAATGCAGCTGAGCTATTTATAGAAAACTGTAGCAACCTAGGAAGAGGGAAGAAATGACTAAAACTCGTTTCAGTCCAGGAACTGGTAAGCATTTATCTGGAGGGGACAAAATGAAATGAAGGTTTGTCTTTTTTATTATAAAAGGCTCAACATGCTAGCCACGCAAAGATTTATAGAAACTATAAAACCATCAATTTAGCAGGCAATCATTTATCTAGAATAGGTTAAAAATAAGATGGGTGAATTCCTTTATTCACATGTTTTAATGTTCAGCCCAAGTGTTTTTTAAGATTCCACACTGGATAAGAAAAAAGATGTAAAGAGGTTACTTCCAAGCCAGTAGGAATGAATGGAATTTACATAACAGTGTTATGGGCCCTCATCCCTGTATGAAGTGAATGAGTGAACCTGAAAGGTAAAGAAAAACTGAATCAAAGGATTGGGCAGAAGGATGATTGGCTAAATGTACCCAGAGAGGATTTAGATTTAGGAAGCCAAGCAAGCTATTCTGTGTGGTGTGGCTGCAAGACTAAATGCAGTGTGCATAACTGATGAAGACATCATCTGTCCCTCCTGGGTTTGGTTTCAGGTGACAGTTCAAAAGGACCCTGGTAAGTCTGAGTCCAGAGACAGCTCCCAGATGGAGCCTGGCAGAGACAGAGAAGTCCAGACTGGAGACAGAAGGTTCAATAGTTTTATACAGCTCCCAATATTGGTGGGGCTGCTCTTGGTGGTAGAAGGTGGCCAGCAAATGGAAAGACTTGAGGAGGCAGAGAACAAAATTTAAAGTAGT
Organism: Aplodontia rufa; assembly: GCA_004027875.1. Taxonomy (NCBI): domain Eukaryota; kingdom Metazoa; phylum Chordata; class Mammalia; order Rodentia; family Aplodontiidae; genus Aplodontia; species Aplodontia rufa. The sequence goes on along the minus strand of PVKS010001335.1, from coordinate 68,815 downwards.
CAGCTCCTAACTTGTCTAGTGGTATTAAACAGAAATCATACATTGGAGTTGGCAAGGAAGCACTCATGCAGGACACAGACTATCTAGATGACAATCTAGATGCATAGTTTTTTTTTCATAATTCTATGCAATAGCTAATTGAGTACATGATGCAAGAAATGATCAACTGTTCATAATTTTCATACAACAAAGTTCTGCATATCTTTTAACCGGGGTTAACTTCTGGTTTTTTGTTTGCTTTACAAGTAGAAAAAAAGCTTCCCACCCCCATCTTGGCCATATAATTAAGTTATTGACCCTAATTTGTATGCATGATTTTGTTTGCAGTCTGATGGATACATGTGGATGGCACTAGGCCTCAAAGACAAATTTGTTCTCATAGCAAGGAATGGCCATAATCCCTGAATTGAGAACAAGTCCATAGCATTCCTTAATACTCATGAGTCTATTTTCCTTTTCTGCAACACAGAAGATTGAACAAGGGCCTCACACTTGTCTAGCATGCAGTCAACCACTGAACCACATCCCAGCCTACCACAGGTCTATCTTTAAGCAGGTACTCACCCTTTTGGCTGATGCTATCACTGCAAAGCAGGCTACAATTGTGAGTGCTATCATTATGTAACAAGCTTTCACTCGGGCTTTGTTTCTTGCAGCATCTATCATTTCAGGCCTAAACCAAGATGTATATTTTGTTAAACATATTAAAGTAATACCGTTTTCTGATAGGCATAATGCTTAATGATTTGTTAGAAGGATCCCCAAATGCAATATGTAGACATGAAAGTCTTTCTAACTGCTGACCCATTAGTGTTACCAATTTTAAAATAGTTATTTATTATGATCTTAAGAGTAGTGTCAACCACTATGAGACCAGAGTGTAGTATATTTAGTTTTTAATTGCTCAAAATCTAACTACTAGAGATTACGGTCTGACTATGGTTTTTATTTACCGATAGGAATGAGTTAAAGCCTGTGTATCTCGATGATTCATATTCCTTTAACCTACGTGCTAAGCAGGCATTGGGTTGTCATTGTAAATGGGTTATTCTTTAAAACTCATTTTCAACACTTTGCTCTTTTTTTTCACTGATCCCCCCATCATTGGCCCCTCCCATCCTATTCCCCAAAGATACCCTTATACATTTTGTGGGAATGACTGTTAGAGAAAGGGTGTTTCCTTCGTGGCTTCTGCAGGAAGTTTAAAAGAATTTCCAATTTCACAATAATTTGCTAAAGAAAAAGACAAAGACACTTTCATTATTTTTTTGATTATTCTGAAATTTGATATGCTCAGTAGAGTCCTGGGCAGTTTTATTAATAAAGTTATATTCAATTTGTCCAAGATTTTAGCAATACTACTTATGAAGTAATGTTACAAAAGGAATTATGGATGCAAAGTTTTTATACTGAAATAAGCTATAAACTTTATAATATGTAATAATATGAAGTGGCAGTTTACAAATATTCATATTTAAAGTTCTTGATTCTTGAGAATGTATTCAATGACATTCTTTTCTACCTAATGCCAAATTTAAATAGAGCGTAGTTACATGAAGAAAATTTCCAAGAAAACAAGTTGCAATTTCTCTTAAAAATGAAAACTAACTTTTCCACTATTTGAAGAATCATAGCAATATCAAGACAATTTTCTTTAGATTTTAAGCAGAATGATGTAAATTTTGAGATGTTAGTTGCAAACAGGTTCAGAACATTAGTGTCTATGGAGACATTATTAGATTATATTGCTGCTACCTTTTGTTCCAGATGGAACTTAAAAGATCTGATCTTTTCTACCTATCCATGTGGCTTTGATCTGTTATACCAAATTAGTTTAACACTGCAAAAACAAGAAATAGCATGGTTATTATTGAGTAGAATTAGTGTATGGTACAAAAATTATAGATCATTTAATTACATGTCCATTAAGAGCATAAAAAAGGAAAGATGTTTACATTTCAGAACTAACAGCTTAGCAGGAATATCCCTCCTAAATAGCAATGGTTTAAAATTTTGTTAAAAACTACAATTTTTTTTTTTACTGGCATCTTGTTCATTGTTAAAATGTTTCTGTTTGTAATATGTCTTTTGACTGTGATCATTAGGAAATGAAATTGTTTTGGTAAAAATGGGTCTTTTCCCACATTTAGCTGTATTAATGCTGTACTAAGCATAGGATCTCTTGGCAAGCATTAATTTACAGTACTGCTGGGCTTTACATTCTTGATTAATTTAGTACTTAATATTAAAATTTAAGCTGAGGGTAGTGTTTTTTTGTTATTTTTATGTTCTGTTCACTTCATTTGGTGTTTAATGTATTAAAATTTCAGGTGTCAATTAAAATTTTATTAACAGCTTGTACTGATAAAGACTTCTGAGGCTAATTCATTCTTTGATCTAAGTTTGGAGTCTGTCGGACTCAAGAAAGAATTTGTTTTGTAATATTAGAAAATTTCTCTATAGCTGAACAAATGCAGAAATAGATTTCAAAAGTCATGTTATTTCAAATTTCAATTTCATTCTTTATTAAATAACTCCTGATCAAAAAAGGAATAAAAATACTATTGAGAGTACATTTTCTACCACATGTTTTTTCCTCCCCCATTTCTTTGAGGTGCTTTTTGTAACTGGTAAACTAATAAGCAAAAAAACTGCAGGCAATGTGTGAAGAACAGAACTCAGGGCAGTTTCTATCATCTGTATATTTCAATGAGCATTCATTACACTGTAAAATACAATATATAGAACATCTCTAATCCTTTTCAACATTGTGGTTTCAGTCTTCCTGTTTTTTTTATGACCAGTTTTAAAACTAAATAAGATTTTATTCTGTTTCCTTCTTTCTCTTTTTATCCACTCTTTTGTAAAAATCCTGTGAAATTTTGGGTGCATGGCATAAACTGAAAGGATATAATGATGGTCTTTAACAATTTACATTTACTTATTTTTGAATCATATTTTAGAGTTTGCATTACCCTGGCTGGGAAGTTGCTAGTTTGAGTTTTAATTATTTAACGACCTGACTTGATGGTTTTAGGACTAGGGCGATGATGTTGCTCTTGCATGTCCCAACTCCCTTAAGCCTGGTTGGTACCCAGAAGGCTGCAGAACAAAGTCCACCACAGTTAGTCTCCTGCTCCAGAGGAGTAGGCTGCCTGGATGAGGATCTTCTGAGTCCCTCCAGCAGCCCAATAAAGCTGTGATCTGGGGACTTCTGCTTTGGCCCTTCTCCCTCTTGGAGCCCCCGCACCGCCAGGGCGCAAGCGAGGACCCTGTCTTGTATTTGGCTTACATGCTCAATCATTGGGAGCTTTCTGGGGACCGGCATCTGGGCGATAATGGAAGTGCCACTTTCCTAGATCTGCATCCTCTGCAACCTGTAAACTTAGCAGCCCACTGTCCAGTCAAGGAATTTGACTTTTAATCGCACTTGGGGAAAAGTGTAATTTCCATATGGTGGCGGGTGTTAGTATGAAAAATTATGGCACTGAGCCTTGGCCACAGGGTGTGCCTGAGTGGGGCAGCGGATGGACCCCGCACCCCGGACGGCGTGGGCCGGTTTGTCCCTGGCGCGCTCAACCTCGGTCGCGACACGCGCCACACTTACGGAACCCGAGGTGGGATCTCCTCTATCGATTTGAAACGGCCGGTCCACACCAGGATTTTCTTGTCGAATTGTGAAGGCTTGTGCTGGGCGAGGACCCTGTGAACCTTCCCTGCAGTGAAAGCGACAACAATGGACGGGGGACTACTGACAGACCCAAGGCACCGCGGATCAGCGCGCTCCAGCCTCGGATCCTCTGCCCGGCTCTCTCACCCGCCCTCTCCTAGTGCCCTTCGTCCCAGGACATTCCCTCCCTAGTACTGGCTCACCGTGACTGTGAGGATCTGGACCGCTGCGGGCCTCACCACTGGAGTAGCGAGTGAGACCCCGCAGCCGGAGAGCGGATGCCCGCCGCCCAGGATCTGCTGGAGAAGCCCGTGAGGCGCAGCGGACCGTGCACCCCAAGCCCAGGCGCAGGAAGCTTCCGACCGCCGTGAGCATGCTGCGTGCTTTTCCCGCGCGGGCACCTGCACCCGCAACCACTGGTTCACCAGAGCGTTCTCCCATCAGCAGCCCCGCCCACACTCACCCCACCCACCCCATCCACCCCATCCACCCCACCCTACCCCACCCAGACCTGGGGAACCCGGGTTATCCAGCTGGGGCCGCCGACGCGCTCGCTCTGCTCGCAGTCCCCGCCCCGCGGTGACCCAGGACCAGGACTCCTGGGGGACTGATTCTCCAGGGAGAGGCCTGGCTCTCTTTGAAAACTGGAGCGCACAGGCTCACCACCTCCTGAAACAGCTCGTGTGGTTCATTTGAAATATTATCACTTTGTACTGAGTTTTGTTTGCATCAGACTTAGGTCTTTGGTTCCAACTTGTATGCCCAGGAGCATAAATCTAAACTCCCTCCTCCAGAAAGAAACAGCAGTCCTTTAAGAGCAGGAAAATTCAAATATTTACAAAGGAAGGGTAGGGGCACTTACTAAACTTCTGCTGCCCGCTGGGAAAGCTGTTTGAAGTCAGAGTATTGTCCCACCCCTAACTCTACACTTTTTCTCTTCTTTGGGCAAAACTCGGTTCAGCTGTTTTTCTCTACCTTTTCGTTTCTTGGTAAGCTACAAACCCTCCAAACTCCCTTCAAAATGTGCCTTTCTTCTGTCGCTTTCCACCATCTTCCCTTTGCTCCAAGTGGGAAGAATTACTATAATTTAGCACTCTATAGAAACCTGGGGCTCAGACTCAAACACTGGAGAGGAAGCAGGTGAAGACGGCCCTCTACTTTGAAGAAATATTTATTGTATTCCACAAACAGTAGACCCCACCCAGTGAAAGTATTCTCCAGCATCCCCTTCTTCCCCTTGAAGGCCCCTGAGGTTCCTTTCCAAACCTAGATGCTGTTTTATTCTTGTCCCTGGATCTGTAGATATTTTCCTGCTGACTAGATTCAGGCAGCTGAGGGTAAGGATTTCTCTGTAACTCCCAGCTGAATGCCTTCCACATAACAGGGTTTATTTAAAAAGGATAGATTAATAACTGTAGAAATATGTATCTAGGGGGAAACCCAAGCTGGACATCCATGATATGGCATTTGCCCTGGATAACTAAGTATATATACATGGGTTCTTGAATGTTTGATAATGTTTCCCCCTCAATTGTATCTCTATTTCCATCTAACAAAAAAAGAAAGAAATATGTATCTAGAAGAGCAATTGTAGAAAAAGTATTTGAACTACATTTAAATTCAGATTGTGACTTAGGAGTTGCATGGTCACGGGCAAGTTATTTACAGTATAAATCTTGGTCTCATTTGTAAAACCAGAATTCCTACCTTTTATTCATCCATGCAGTGACTACTCCAAACCTACTGTGTGCCAGCCACTTCTCAGAGCTGGGAATAGAGCATTAACAAGGTCAGGTGGGGATTAGTGGATGAAGAAAAATAAAGCAAGATGGGGAAAAAAAAGTGAGCAGCAGTGGGGGGAAGGGTAGGAGTGAAAGCTATTTATAAAGGATGGTTAGGGATGGCCCGCTAAATGTGCCTCCCACATAATAACTTCGAAACACATGCTGTCTTTCCTTCACATACTTGAACTAGTCTCAGAACACAAAGGGCATTTTCATTCCCTGCCCTGAAGGATGTGTTATTTATTTTATTCCCAGATTATATCTGAAAAATTAACAGTACATATTTAATAAGTATTTGTTAAATAATGAATATATAAATGCAAGTCTTCAGAAACTGACTCCATCCACATTAGTTTAAGGAAAAACTGAAATACTTGGGAAGCTGTCCCTTTCAACTTTGTATTTCCTGCATCTATCATGTTGCCTAGCACATAGCAGTCTCTAAATATTTATGGAACTGAATCAAACGAATTCCTGTTTGAGAAAGTATGTCATCATAGATGATATCTGATTGTTCCACCATTATGCTAACTTGAAAATTCTCTCATTATTTCAATATATTTTTATTATTTTAATATTTTACTTGTCTTTACCCCACTGGGAGTATCCACAGAATTAGAACAAGTTAGAGAAAAACAATCTCAGAGAAACAACTAATTATTAATAATTCACCAAGAAGTACTAAACTAGCTAAATAAGTTTAATTCTCTGAAAAGAACCAGATGTCAGGCAGATATATCCAAGCATCTCTAGTATCACAGACTTCAGGGTTAGTACACAAGACCTCAAGTCATGAGAACAAGAACTATATTTGCATTCTTTTCTCTACCCCTAATGGGATTAAAATGTCACATTTTGGCAGTAGTCTACATAAAATAAATTACAGCTGCATAAGAGATGTTTTGTTTTTCTTTTTTTTCTTCCTTTTTTATTAAGAATTGAGTAGTTTTACAATCATAAATGTGTATAAAGTAACAATATGCTAGGTATTTAATCATAAACCATAGTTACTCCCACATTGCCCATACCCCAGTCTCTTGATTCTTCTATATTATGCCCCTAACAAATATAACTCACTATATATTTCTATGTATAAGATTGTGAATTTTACAGAATTAAGTGATTTTGTACATAAAATTTGACTTCACAGGGGGCTAAAGAGTATGCTACATGGTTGGTTATCTCTTCCCTATCTTCCATCCCTCTCTCATCCCCTGCCTCTCCCTCTCTCCCCACACACATCTATGGTTGTCCTAGATTATGCATTGCTATGCCCTTGGTGGGTCCAATACATGAGTTTGACTACGTTTCACCCACACCTGTGTTTCACTCCAGCCTCCACAAATAAGAGAAAACATTCGACCCTTGACTCTCTGGGTTTGGCTAATTTCGCTTAGCATTTCTTCCATTGCCATCCATTTACCTTCAAAGGAGATGTTTTCTTTAGCACGCAGCAAGAACAAGTTAAAAAGAACTTGAATCAACTTCTAACAGAAGAAAAACTGATTGTATTTTTTAATTTCTTTTTTTGACGGGAGAGCACATTTATTCATCAAATAAGTACTTGCGTGCTGGACACTGCTGCAGACTCTGAGGTTTCAGCAGATAGTTGAAGGAAATTCTCTGCCTTATTAATATAAGACAGTTTCAGTTTGCTCATGTTGTTCTGTTATTTTTTAATCCAAAGGTTCATGAAATTTGTTTGAATATACTATTTTCAGTATTGTTCCTTCAAGACCTGCTTTTTAGTATGGTTTATATTTCCAGTTCCCTTAGCTAATGTAATTACTTCTTAAGATATGTTCTTACGCCAGCACCACGTACACAATGAAGTGTCAGAGCAACGAAAACCATGTGAAAAACTAAATAAATTGATTCTCTCTTTCTATCTGTCCCTTTGTTTTATTTTTTTAAAAGCAAAGATATGCTCTTCTAAATAGCTATAGATTTGGCATGGGTTATATGTACACACACACACATACACATATAACACACACACACACATATATATATATATATTACAGCTCAATTCTTAATAAAAAACTACTCAATTATTAATAAAAAAGGAAGAACAAAAGAAAAACAAAACATCTCTTATGCAGCTGATATATATATATATATATATATTCAAAAGTTGTGATCCGTGCTGGGCTAAGGTTGGAAATGGAAAGATTAAGCTTCCCCTGTCATTGTGAAGCTGTCAGTCTGGCTTGAATGAAATTCTCTCATCAGGAAATGTTCTACTCCCAAGACAGGGTTTGGAAGGAACCTTAAATAATTTGTTTTCACACCTTCTACTGGTGTTTTCATTAGAGAAAATTTTAAAGCAACAGTCTACCTCTAGACCCAGCTCAAAGTGGTCTCCAGTGCTTTGGACAACCTCTTCAAGTAGGGCATCCCACTTGAGGCCTTATGACTCAATAGGCACCAAGTATGTTACTAGCAACAGGAGGAGGAAGAAAGAGAACGAAAGAACTCCAGTTCTTTGTGTTACTTACCTTGATTCCTGTTTTAACTGTAGTAGCTCTGTTCTATTTTTGGTTTTGATACTGAGGATTGAGTAACTGAACTTTACCACTAAACTACTTCCCCAGCCCTTTTTATCTTTTATTTTGAGGCAGAGTCTCACTAAGTTTCTTAGGGCCTCACTAAGTGGCCCATGCTGGCCACATCCTCTGGCCTCAGCCTCTTGAATCACTGGAATTACAGTCTTAAGCCACCATTTCCAATTTAGTTCAGCTTTTTATCATCTCTAAACCCTCCTATTTTAATGATCCTCAATGCATTTTCCTTATCTCTGACTGATTTCTTTCTTGTCTTTTCTCTGCATATTCTCCAGAGAAAGCTTTCTAAAACATGGATGTAATCATATAAAACTTTCATGGTGTTAAATTTTTCTCTTTTGCTTCTCCAACCCTGTATCCCACATCCTATTCACAAACTACAACTACAGCTCTGAAAAAAATCAGAATGAGACATGAGGAGAGTTTTCAAATATTTTGCATAGTCTGATTCAAATTCTCTGCCTCTGTCACATCCTTAAACATAAATCAACACTAACCACAAGTAGGTGAATTATATACAACTATTCTATGTTGCTAATAGTGATGCACAATAATTATGAATTAACATCACAGTTTAGTTTTGGCCCAGAGGGTTGGGGTAAACACTGTGAGCATGTGATCAATACTCACCAGCGGGTCACTGCTAAGTTGGTCATATTGCTTGGTATCCAACTGCTCTAAACAATAGTCTTGGGCTAGGGATGTGACTTACCTGGCGTGTGTGATGTCCTGGGTTAAGTTTTTGGCATCAAGAAAGAAAACAAAAGAAAAGAGGTCCAAATACTAGTTTGAGAAATAAATTCAGAAGAAAGCAGAAATACAAAGACTTTTGTATTTTCAATAATACATAACTTTCATTTATTCTAGAAATAGAAAATCTGAAATGCATGCATATTTATGAAAGACAATATATGCAGGCCCCCAGACAGTGAAGAAGCATATGTCCATCTGCAATGCCCATGTTGTCACGTTCTTTAGTTGAATGGTTATGTTTGTTGTCTGGATGGATGGTTATGGAGACATGTCAGATTATATGTAATCACTAAGATGAAGCAGTCTCTACACCCAGTGATTGATTTTAAGCCCCAAAGCTCTTAGTAACAATCTTGCATGATAAAGTTAACATTTTATGGTTCTAATTTCCAGGCTGAAGTATGATAATATCTAAACACAGCTGATTAAAAGGGCAGAGACTAAGGTTTTTTATTTGTTTTTTGTTTTTGCATGTTGCTCATTACACCATTATCCACAAACAGAAGCCTTATCATTATTTATGATTCCAATAATGAAGATTTATAAGAAAATTTGTTAAAGATAATTGGCAGAGCACTGTTAACACAGATCATCTCATTATGGGTGCTCTCAAATAAAAGGTCTGGGTTGAATGGAAGGATCAAACTCTAGGGAAATTTTTCAGGGTCAAAACTGGATAAGCTAAGGTCCAGTGCTACTGAGGTTAAAAATCAGCTATTTCATTTTGTTCATTTATTTTCTCTTTCATGCACTTGGAAAGTGTTGACTAAGCACCTAACACCAAGCATATTAGATATCCAATAGCTAACCATACCATACTACCCAAAACTCAAATCTTAAACCCTAGAAAATGTCTGTCTCCTTAAACATGTGCTTAATTTTTACTGGAATGTCTATGTTTTCATTGACTAAATGCTAACTCTGAAAAGAATTTATGACACTAGCAGGATGAGATATATATATCCAATAACAAGATTCTGTTGAGATCATGAAAAAATAGGTATGGAAACTTCTGCATGTCAGTGTTAAATAGTCTTAACTTCTGTTATGACAGCTATGTTCTGAATTTGAAGTGCTTCCCAGCTTCCTTTAGCACTAATCTATAATCATCAAAGCTGGTTCATAAAAAGCTGAACTCTTCTAAAAGACCATTAAAGAAGTGCTCGGAACACTTGCTAGTTATAAAAGTGTTTAATTTAAAAATTGAATTATAAGTTCACTTTAATATATGCTATCATAATTGCCTTGATAAGTTTAGTTGCATATAAGTGAAAAATCCTATCTCATATAGCAATTGAGTACAATTAAGCACAAGATGAATCTTTATTACAATGCATAAAGTGCACAAAAAAGTACACAAAGAATCATTAAACTTTAGACCAAGAACAAAAGGCATATCATGTAATCAAATACATAAAAAATGTTGAAGTCAGCAGCAGATTCCTAAATACATACTGTAGCTAACTATTCTACTATCCTACTGTGCAGGATTTGGGGATGTAAAAAGATACAATATATTACATTTCTATTTCTTGTCAACTTTAAGCCAAATGAGAAATAAAACAAGACTGTTGACAGGAGACCATGGTTTTACCTGCATTATTCATGAAGTTGATTGGAGGATGTGGCAAGGAAGCAAGTGGACTTCCTGATACCAAACCCTAGAGCTGAATAGATGGACTCATCAAGTCCCAGGCCACCTAATCCTGGCAGGCCTCCCACCTGTGCCAGTCTTCCTATGAAATGAATAGTGTGGGAAACAGACCAGAGTGTGTCCTCCTCCAGGCAGCAAAATACATAGAAAAAGGATCTTGACTGGAAATATTCAGTCCCAGCCCCCAATCTCCCCAACAACTGAAAAGCTCCACTTGAGATTATATGGTACAGAATCTACCAGATGGTTTCAATACCCAACAATATCTTTTAAGTGCATCTGTCACTGCCTGTTTCACTAGTTCATTCATTTTATCCATTATTATCAATTCTATCATTTCCAGATTTTTTTTGTTACCAATGCTTGAACCCAGGGGTGCTTAACCACTGAGCCACATTCCCCAGCCCTTCTTTACTTTTTATTTTGAGACAGGTTCTCTCTAAGTTATTTAGGCCTTCGCTAAGATGCTGAGGCTGGCTTTGAACTTGAAATGCTCCTGCCTCAGGCTCCCAAGCACCTGGGATTACAGGTGTACAACACCATGCTGGGCAATTTCCGTATTTTCGCTGTTCTATGCATCAATGAACATTCTTGAGATATCTCATTGGGTATATGTGTAACAGTTTGTCTTGGGGTATTTTCCTAGAAATGGAATTTCTGAATCAAAGTGAATTGATCTTTACTATATCTATCTTCGATAAAAAGTGAAACTTGATGGAACAGAAAAATAAATTTATTCTCCTAAATTCCTTGCACCCAAACCCTATGCTATCCCTTTAAATCCATCTGTGGATTATTTGTTCTCTGTCCCTTCTATGAATTTTTTTGCAGACTCTAAATGTTTTTGGAGATGACTAGTCATTTTTAATGCTAAGAATAATGCCACTTTTAGAAATTAAATGACTAACTCAATGTTATAGTAAATATTCTAGCTTTATTTAAAATTAAATTTGCCTTCCTTCAAGCTTGGAGTCTTGGCGTGGGGAGAGTGCATGTATGGTCAGTTGCTTTTCTTTCATTTTCCCATTTTATGCTTCTCTTTAATTTCTGATCAACTCTGTTCTTGCGTCTTCACTGAGCCTTCTCTGGTTCTCTTAAATTTGGAAGTGAGATGGGCCTGGGGAAGAAAAAGCAGGCAAAAAGTTTTACTTGACAGATTTCTTTTTATTTTATTGTTGACACCGTCCTTGTTAGGTGCTAGATTGGACTCTTTCTTGAGGGCTTTTTGTGGGTTCTTGGGGGAGACAGCCCCCAATCCTGATTTTGGCTATGTCAATGCCCTTAGAGCTTGCTCTTCCTGCAGCTTCTGTTTTCTGTGCTGCTGGTTGGCTGGCTTTATTCACATGTGGTCTTTTGCCTTTAAATTGCTGAATTAGGGTTCAACCTCCTGAATAAATGTGCCAACGTCTCTGCATGATCTTTTAAAACTTCTCTCCCTTGGTTTGAGATAAGAGAAGAATCCTTTCTCTCCCCATCCAACCCAAATCCCAGGGTTGGTGATGTGGAACATTCCAAAATGCTTCTGTAGTTTGCTCCAAAAATATCTCTCCTAAACCATCCCTCCCTCCTGGCTTAACATTTTAAAGACTCATAAGGTATAGTCATTATGAAGTGAGGTTGGGAAGACTGTAGAATGTAAAGAATTGTGGCTGCAAGACTTGTGATTGAGTTTTGGATATTTTGAGTTGGAGATATTGTCTAGTTCTTCACAAGAAACATGTGTTGGGCGGGGGAAAGAGCGATTTATTTTAAGGGATTTGATCTTAACTGCAAGTACAGTTGCAGTTCAAAATCTACAGGGTAGGCTAGAGACTCGGAAAAGCTTACGCTGTAGCTTGAGTTCAAAGGAAGTCTACAGGTAAGAGTCCCTCTTTCTCAAGAAATCTCAGTTTTTTTCTTTTATAGTCTTCAACTGATTGGATAAAGCCTATCTACATTATAGAGGATAATCCGCATTACTTGACATCTACTGATTCAAATGTTAATCTTGTCTTTAAAAAAAAATGCCTTTACAGAAACATTTAAACTGGTATTTAGGGAAATATCTAAGTACCATAGCCTAGCTAATAGTTTTTTGCTATAGCAAATTAAAACAGCAAGCACTGAATTCTCAGTTTTGGAAGCATAGAAGACCGTGACCAAGGTGCCCGCTGATTCAGCTCCTGGTGCGGTCTCTCCTTCTGTTGTGCAGGAGAGTGTTTTCTTGCTATCTTAATATGGTGGAAAGAGGTCTGGTGTCTCTTTCTTTTCGTATAAGGGAAACAGCACTACAGGGATAGTGCACAAGCCTTTAATTATCTCATTTGATCTTATTTACCACTCAAAGACCTCTATCTCCAAATACAGTCACATTGGGGTTGGGGATGTAACATAGCCTTTGAGTGGACATGATATGATTCAGTCCATAGCATTATGTCAAAAAAATTAACCATGACAGATATTTACTGGCCATCCAAGTGGAACTGTGGCATAGATTTTTGAACATAAAACATGGAGTTTAGGAGAGGGGTGTGAGGACTTTCAACAATGAATGATACCAAATCCAGGGTTGTACCAGAGCACCGAAGGAGTGAATGCAGATAAAGAAGAGAACCGAAAACTGAGTCCTCAGATCAGGGCTTAGAGGAATCAGAAAAGGAGAGTGAAACATATGTTTGCTTAAATTATGGGAAGAGGGAAAGGGGGTACGGTGTTTTAAAGCCAACCTTATTTAGAAAGTATCTTAAGGTGGGACAATCAGCTATATTCAATACCGCTGTAGGTCAGGTTAAATTAGGACTGAGTATTGGTGATTATATTTAGCAATATGAGATCTTTTTCACATGTTTTATTGGTGCATTAAAGTTATACATAATAATGAGTTTGATTGTAGGATTACATAATCCTACATGAACACAATATAACAATATAATTTGGCCAATATCCCACCCAAGCACTCCCCCTCTCTCTTTCCATCCCATGTGGTCCCTTTCTTCTGCTGATAGGTGCAGAATATGCTTTTTTCTCCCCTGTCCCCCACATTCCCATTCCTTCCTCCTGTCCTTCCTCCCCTCTGCCCTTCTAACTTTACTAGACTTCCTTCAGTTCATCTATTAATTTGTATTTGGATGGTTCTTTATATAATCTTATCCTTCCCTCCCCCTTTCTTTTGTTTTATTCTAGCTTCCACTAATGAGAGGAAACATAATTTTTGAGTTTCTGGATTTGGCTGATTTTACTTAGCATGCTATCCTCCATTTCCATCAGTTTGACAGTGGTGCCATAATTTTATTCTTTCTAAATGCTGAATAGAACTCCATTGTGTAAATGTACCACAATTTCTTAATCCACTCATCTACTGACAGGCATCTGGGTTGATTCCATAATTTAGCTATTGTGAATTGTACTGCTGTAAACATTGATGTGGCTGAGTTGCTGTAATATGCTGATTTTAGGTCTTTTGGGAAGATTCTCAGGACTGGGATAGCTGGGTCACACAGTGGTTCCATCCCTAGTTTTTAAAGGAGTCTCCATATTGCTTTCCAGAGTCTGCAGCCCCACCAACAATGTAAAAGTGTTTTTCCCAAAGAACATTTTTTGTGTAGTGTTGGAGGATAAAGCTACACTGAAGTGAGCTCAGAGAGTAGGGGAGGAGGGCCAGGGTCCTAGAATTCCTAAAGGGTCAATATACCTGCTATAACTGTAATTATAGTCATAATATTATGTAATAGTAATACTATTATTATATAATGGTTCGGTAATAATAACTGCTATTATTTTGAGAGTACTCTCACTCTCAAAAAGTTCCTGTTTGGATTATATAATATGTGTTCATCCAAAGGAGTGGAGTGGAACTGAAGACAGAGAAAATAAATATCTCTTCAAAAGAAATTTGAAGTACAGGTGGCAGAGAAGAGAATCATTTAAACATTAAAAAAACAACTGCTGGCTTTTACTTTAAATTTTAGTACATAATGATAAGTGGATGCCTGGTTTAGTTTTTTCTTTTCTCTTTTATCCCAAGACAAACACTCATGAAAAACCATACAGTAGCCTGGGAAACTGGATGGAACTCAAAGGTGAAAGAAGGGGAAAGTTCACATGTGCCACAACGCTTGACTCTTAAGCAGTTGTGGTTTTTGCTGCTTCTGTCCCAGTGGACCTCAGCACTCTTACTTTGCTTATTAAGAACTCAGATACAAATCAATTGAGAATATTGACTGCAAACATCTCTGCTCTTGCATTTGGTTGTGCCCCATGCTACTGCCCTTCTCATCTCTTATTACTCCAAAAAGAGTATTTCCCAAGACTCAAACTCCCCCGTGCCCACGGCATCTTCTGCTCACTGGTTCAAAGCTAAGAGTACATCTATACTCAGCAATCAATGCCTTAGTCTAGCCTCTGCAGCACATTTTAACTTGATATTAAGTAAGCCTCTTTTCCATCAGACTCTTTCCACTCAAAGGCCAGGTGTGATTTGTCTCTGAAGCCCTAGCAGTTTATGAAATTTTCTAGAAACCATGAAAGCCATAGCTACGGTCAGCACGTGACCACTAAGGCTTTGCCCCAGGAAATCAAATTTATGGGATAAATACATTTCCAATAAAGATTTGTAATGACCTTACAATTTAAATTTTTATTTCATTTATATGTTTACATCCCAAGTGCTCTGTTAGCATAAGAAAAAACATGAGCTTAGCACAGAGATAAACTAGGAATGATAGGTGATGCTTAATACTTATTGTAATCATCAGTGAGCAAGATGCAAATTATAGAAAATAGCTATGTTAGGGTTCTCCAGAGGAACAGAAACAGCAGAAAACATTTGATAGGATTTATTGGATTGGCTTACACAATCAGAGGCTGAGTGGTCCTACAACAGCTGTCTACAGGTTGGAGAGCAAGGGAAAATATTAGCTGCTCAGTCCAAGAAGTTGGAGCACCAGGACAAGAAACACTAACAATGCACTCCCAGTCTGAGCCTTAGGGCTTGAAGGACCTTTGGAGAACCACTGGTGCAAATCTGTGTTCAAAGCCTGGAGAATATGGAGTCTGAAGTCCCCTGGGACAGCAGCAGCCCCAAACCACAACTGCTTACGAAGTGCCAAGTGTCTGTAGCACATGTGGGTTTCTTTCCTCTTTGACTTCCGTCCAGGCCTCCCAGCCTATTGGATGGTGCTTCCCACATTCAGAGTAGGTCTTCCCGCTCAGTTCTCTGACCCCACAAGCCAGAAGTGTGTTTTACCAATTTTCTAGGCATCTCTCAATCCAGTCAACTTGACAACCAAAATTAATCATCACAATATCTGAAATTTTGAAGTATTTTTTATTGTTGCTTCCACCAGGGGATGAATACCGTAAACATTGTAAAATGTTGAATGAATGATTAAATGGTGAAATGGCTAAAAATACTCAATGAAGATTGTATTCCTATGCATTACGATTAGATTTGGAAGACAGGATGACTTCTGTAATTACTTTTTCATGAGGAAATAAAATGTATGAACATTTATAATGAATCATTATCATCCATCCAGAATTAAAAGTTGCATTTTCCCCCAAAAGATCTAAGAGCAAATTCACTGCTTCTGCTAATGTGTCTTTACATTATCATTTCTTAATTACATATGTTTAGGAATTAATAAAATACAAATAAATATATACATATATTAGTCTTATGATTGTATTCATGGATATTGCACTAAACTTAAGCGTCATTTTTAGCATTTATTATGAAAATTTCCTAGAAGAGTCCTAATTCAGTTATACTGTTGCCTGTAAGTAAAAAGCAAAAATATAACTGTCCACCAGGTGGCAGCAGTATCTTCAAATTGCTTGAGGAAGTCCTGCAAGGGACATTTTAATGGAATGAGAGGAGGGTAAGTTCTTTCCTGCCCTCAGATTAATCCCAGTTTGTGTTCTGTAGTTCATGTACATGTATTTTATTTCTTTTTAATTTGTTATTTAAAAATCTAAATATAGACTACTCTTAGAAGAAAAGTGAAGCTACTCTACGTATTTTGCCAACATCAGTGATGCGTGTGGAATTGAATTCAGTTTAAGGGCATCCTCCAAGTGGAAAAAGAAATCAATCTAGTAGACTTGCTGGGTCATCTTTCTATTAAAAATTATTTCATACATGTGGTTTTCAGCTCCAGAAATTGAAACTAACTTTTTTTTTTAAATTAAAAAGCTGTTGTGCTTCTAGGGTATCTAATTCACATTTACCATATTTATGTTATAGTCCATTTTCTTAAAGATTAGTGACAATAGAGCTGCAAGTTGATGGGAGCAACTTATTCATTTACATTTCAATGTACATCAGCAGGTAATTATTATATGTAAATAATATTAAAGTTAACATTAAAATTAGCATCTATTCCCACATCTGCCACACAAAATGTTTTTTATTTCTTTATGCTTGTTTCAGATATTGATCTAATGGAAACATCTGTACCATTTTAAGTTTTTCACTTATTACTTCAAATGCCATCTCCATTTTACAGCATAGTCTTTATGTTAATCTTTTTAGGTGGCTTCCTAAAAGTCATAAAGGCAAAGTAAAATTAATTAGTAGGCTTGAGTTCAGGTGTTCTGTTTAATTCTGTCTGTCAATATTCTTTTTTTTTTAAGAGAAAGAAAGGGTCAGAGAGAGAGAGAATAAATTTTATTTTTTTTATTTGTTTTTGGTTTCTTTCCTTTTCTTTCTTTTTAATAAAGAGAGAGGGACAGTGAGAGAGAGATAGAGAGAGAAACAATTTCGTTTAGTTTTTCATGTGGATTCCATTGCTCCAAGAGGACTTCATTGTGTACGTGGTGCTGGCATTTGAACTTATGTACGTGGGCACACCAGGCAAGCACCGTAACCGCTGAGCCACCACTCCAGCCCCTTTTATGGTTATATACTGCATCATATAATTACTGTTACTTTATCTGGAAGGATAATTCCACCAGGCACTTTCCCCACTTTTATCATTATTCTTATTTTAGAATATTCCTTAGCATATATTTTTCTATTTTTATTATATAAATGCAATTTTATGAATTTCATTATGACCACATTATTAGTAAATTGGTAGGTTAAAAATTACTTTTTACTTACACTTGTATTCTGAAATAAAATATGCTCATTGTAATAAAAATGGAAAATATAGAAAGTAAAAGTCTATTCAACTATTCAATCTTCCGGAAAAGTCAATATCATCACTTAGATAAACATCTTTCCAATCTGTATACATATTATATATACAAAAAGCATGCTATTCTGCAAATGTTTTTTCATTCATAATTCATGGCAGGGATTTAATACCTATTCATAATACTGTACTTTTCAAAATGACATGAACAGTTGTTCATTGAAAAAAGTGTGCCATAATTTATTGTATTGTTTTTTCTGGGTATTTAAGTTGTCTAAAGTTTTAAAAATTTTATTATTTTGAGGATTATTGCAAAGAACATCTTGTAAATAAACATATCTCTGTATAGTAGAGAATTTATTTCTGAGATCTAAATTCTTAGCAGTGCAATTGCCAAATCAGATACTATATTCCTTTTTGATAGCTATGGATAAATTGGCCTCCAAAAAATCATTCTGACTTATCCTTTCCCCTACCATATATGATAATTCCTGTTTTGAAGCTAGAAAATTTAATCTAGTTTGAGGTCTGAGCACAGCTGCCTCTTTACATTTGGGTAAACATTCCTGGGAATCTACCCTTTCCTCATTTTTCAAATCTTATTTTGATTCACTGGAGAAACAGTTTTATACTTCAAATCTGATTTTTTGACTTGACTATCTATAAAATAATTTAATCCCTCTGTCTCTATCTCTATCCCAAATTTAAGCAATGTTAGGTCAGGGATATGAAAAAAAAGTGCTCCTATAAAATTCTGGAAACTTTTCTTTTCCTGATTTTTGTATTCATTGTAAATGACCAGGTGTTCTGCTGGCAAGTTGGGTGTTGGAATTTATTTTATCTTGGCAACTAAACAGATGTACAACTTCAAGCAGAATACTCAGTGTTACCATTCCTTAATTTCCTCCTTAGCAATG
This sequence comes from Aplodontia rufa, assembly GCA_004027875.1. Taxonomy (NCBI): domain Eukaryota; kingdom Metazoa; phylum Chordata; class Mammalia; order Rodentia; family Aplodontiidae; genus Aplodontia; species Aplodontia rufa. The sequence continues at coordinate 50,358 of PVKS010001335.1, read as the reverse complement.
CTTATTAACACACTTCACAAGATTGTTGTGAAAGCAAATATTAACAATGATGGGGACAGTAATAATATTTTGAATGGTGATTTCTAGTTTTCAGTGTACCTTAATGTGCGTTATCTCTTTTGACCTTTATAATAACCTCAAATGATAGACTGGAGGGCTGGAGCGGTAGCTCAGTGGTTACACCGCTGGCCCGGCATGCACAAGTACATGGATTCAAACCCCAGCACCCACGAACACAACCAAGTGTCAGAGCAATGAAAGCCATGTGAAAAACTCAATAAAAATCCATTCTTCTCTCTCTCTCTCCCCTTCTCCCTTTAAAAAAAAGATAGAGTAGAAAAGCGCTTTTAATGTAAAAATATGACACTGTTCATAGTCAGCAACATCAAGAAAAGCTCCTTTGAGAAGCGGAAAGTACTGCACAAATGTAATACCGAGGACAGGAAGTACACGTTTGCCTGCCAAGAAAGTTCAGACAATGCGTGTTAACAGCATTTCTCCAACACTCCTCGGGATGTTTACTGTGAGGAGGAGACAGTTCTGTGACCAACCCCTTTCTCTCGCTTTTCCCACAAAATCTCTCTTTATGGGATTATAGAGAAAAGTCTAATCAACAGAAAATAGACCTGTGTAAGTGTATGCAATATATATCATAGGAGAATTATATATAAATACTGAGAATTCACTGCTTTTATGTAGCAATTCATCCCAACCTGGTCCGCTGACTGTAGGACAGACTTTTCTTCCCTGATATATCTAACTTCCAACTTCAATTTTCTCAGCTTCTCTTAGAGCTTCATTACAGGCACTAATTTGGAACCTTGGGGAAAACAACTCCCTCTGGGTGGGTCTTACCCTGTCCTGTGAGGTTAACCCTAACAGGGTACCCTCTGTGTCTTAGAGGACAACAGGAAAGGACACCCTCTCCTGTGACTTCCTATCTTTTCCCTCATCCTTGGAGGACAAATGACAAATGGAGTGTGTGCGTGTGTGTATGTGTATGTGTGTGTGTGTTCAATTTTTGGAAGAATGCTTGGAAGGAAAGAAAATTACAACATTAATGGAAGCATGAGCTAAAGTTCCGAAACTTGGCTTGTGCTTCTTTCAGCTACTTATCCACGAATCCTTTCATATTTTCCCTGTTTTTCACAAACAGAAAGCAAAAAAGATCAAATAGTATGCTTCATTTCATTCTGCATGGAATGATTAATAATTTTTCTCTGCAACTTAGATTATGTCATTAGTAACTATTTTGGAGTGTCATGTTTTCCATGATTTCAGGTCAACAGTAGAACATGCATTTCTCACTTGAGGATCAAACAAGTTTGTTAATTTAATCAACGTTACTTCTCTCTTTTCCCAAGACAGGGAAACCTGTGAACTTGTGCCTAACACTGTATTTTATTGGGGATACAGGGGGATGTAAGCAAAAATAGCAGAGGTAATTTCTTTATACAAGGATAGATTTAGAGAGGTTTTTGGGTTTTTGTTTTTTTTTTGTTTGTTTGTTTTTTTAGTGTAATACAAGAAATAGCTGCTGAGACCCTACTAATTGCCAGAACTTGAGAATATCAAAAACAGGTGAGGTAATGCCTCTGTCCTGAGTTTATTCATAATTAATCTAGAACAATAGAATTTTAGACTTGGAGGGGAATTTGAAATAATTTAGTCCATGACTTCCATTTTCTAAATGGGAAAATACAACCAGTAATGTGAAGTATAAGTATTTTAGTCATTATTTTTTTTTAGTTTCAAATTACAGAAATCCCAGACTCCCCCCCCCCAAAATTGAAGGAAGTTTAGCTTCAGGTACAGCTGGATCAAAGTGGTTAAGTGATTGATCCTGTGCCCCACTCTATCCATCACTTGGCTTTACATCACATTTCTTTTTTTTTTATTAGAAGTATATAGAAATACAGTTGAGGAGGAAACATTATCAAAACATTAGCAATCAGTGGATATAAACTTTGTTATCAAGGGGAAAAGCCAGATCATGGCTAACCACCTTGGGTTTTACCTGTTGCAGTTTCCCCAGAAGAACTCATGCGTTAAATGGGTAGTTCGTGGAGGAATGACATTGGCTTCTGGGATGGTTCCCCCATCTTCCCAATCTCCAGACTCCTATGAGTTCTTCATATACCCTCCCCCTTCCCCATCCCCCTCCCTAGACCTCCAAGTATCCTAGAGAGCCATCCTCTTATTACTCTGAAAGTCATTCAATTTGCAGTTTTGTTAGGTTAGCCATCACCCCTACTGCTTCCCCATATATGCTAGCATCAACAGATGAGAGAAACCATTCGGCCCTTGAGTCTCTGATATTGGGAGACCTCACTAAGCATAACTCTATCCATCTCCATCCATTTGATTTCAAAAGACATAATATCGTCCTCTCTAATGACCGAGTAGTATTCCATAGTATATATGTACTAAAGCTTTTGTATCCACTCGTCAAGTGAGGGGCATCTGGGTTGGTTCCATAATCTAGCTATAGCAAATTGAGCTGCTAAAAACATTGATGAAGCCTATAGAATCGCTATAATATGCTGATTCTAAGTCTTTTGGGAAAATTCCCAGGAGAGGGATAGCTGGGTCATAAGGTGGTTCCATCCTTAATTTTTTGAGGATTCTCCATACAGCTTTCCATAGTGGCTGAACCAGTTTGCAGTCCCACCAGCAGTGTAGTAATGTTCCTCTTTTCCCACAGCCCCTCCAGCATCTGTCGTTGTTTGTATTTTTCATTTTTGCCACTCCAACAGGAGTGAGGTGGTATCTCATTGAAGTTTTAATTTGCATTTCCCTTATAACTAATGATGTAGAGCATTTTCTCATATATTTATGGGCTTTCTGGACTTCCAATGGAGAGAAGTTCCTTTTGAGTTCTTTAGCCCATTTATCGACTGGATTATTTGCAAGTTTGGACTTTAGTTTCTTTAGTTCTTTGTATATTCTGGATATTAGCCCTCTGTCCGAGGTGTAGCAGGCAAAAATTTTCTCCCATTCTGTGGGTTCTCTCTTGATGCTCTTGACTAGATCTTTAGCTGTGCAAAAACTTTTTTAGTTTAATTGCATCCCATTCATTTAATTTTGATTTTACAGCATGCGCCATAGGAGTTCTGTTAAGGAAGAAGCTGCTGACTCCTATAAGGTGTAGTGTTTCCCCGACTTCTTTTTCTAGTAAATTTAAAGTTGTAGGCTTAATATCCAGGTCTTTGATCCATTTTGATTTAATTTTTGTGCAGGGCAAAAGATAAGGATCCAGCTTCAGTTGTCTACAAATGGCTGTCCAGTTTGTCCAACACCATTTGTTGAACAGACTATCTTTCTTCCACACTATACTTTTGCCCCCTTTATCAAATATCTAATAGTTAAGGATATGAGGGTTTCTCTCAGGATCTTCTATTTAGTTCCACTGGTCTTCGGTTCTGTTTTGATACCAATACCATGCTGTTTTTGCTACTACAGCTCTGTAATATAATTTCAGGTCAAGGATTGAGATACCCCCTATTTCTTCCTTTCTATAGAGTAGTGTTTTGGCTAGTCTGGGTCTCCTGTTGTTCCATATGAACTTAAGAATTGCTTTATCTATATCTCTGAAAAATGCCATAGGTATCTTGATGGGGATTGCATTGAATCTGTAAAGGGCTTTGGGTAGAATGGCCATCTTTATTATATTGATTCTGCCTAACCATGAGCATGGAATGTTTTTCCATCTGCTCAGGTCTTCTGTTACATCACACTTCATTTTTACTTATCTTCTGCTTCTAACAGGCTTCCTTCATGTGAAGGAAGATGACAGTCAAGTGCCGTGTGGTTTACCACACAAGACCAGGGTGAGTTTTTCTGCTTTCCTCCAAGAGAAGAAAGGACCTTAAAGGACGCTTAGGGCCCAGTCTGAGCCTCTTTCTCACCACTCTGACTTGAAAACTTTCCACTGGCATATGGAATGGGGACATTCCTCACAGAACTGTGAAGTAGGATTGAACCTTGGAAGGTTGCAAGTAAGATATGGAGCTACTGAAACCAGAAAACAAATTTCTTAGACAATAAAAGTTCCTACATCTGTGCAGGCTTTGCTGTTGAAGGATACTGTGTCTACTTCTCTTATCTTCTATGACAAGTTCACAGCTAAATTCAGTACAAGATTAACTCCTATTCCTAGTCTAGATTCCTATCCTGATTCCATTCTGTATTTGATTTTTTTTAAATATTTAAGAACTTTATTAAATATATATTTTATAAAATTCATATCAGATCCATTTTGGGAAAAGGCTGTTGTAAATATGTCATAAATATAGTAAGTTCTACACATCAACACTTCACTTTTCCTCTGGTGCTTACCAACAGAGGGGTCTCTTACTAGTTGCTTTCCTGTTTAATCTCATGATAGGACTTAGTAACTTTTCTACTATGCTGGATTTCATTGGTTTTACACTGGAAACTCTGAAAATTTTCTGTTTGTCTATATATTTACAATGGATGGTATTTTAAATGAGAAATGTTCCAATACAGTCCCACTGGTTAACCATTGTTTGGATTTCACACTTTAGGCATATATCAGGTTATATATAGATACAGATATAGATATGTCCATTGTATGTCATACAAGCAAGAAGCAGATCACATATTTAAAGATGTAAAATAATAACTGTGTGCAAAAATGAGAAGGAATTTGGTTTGGTTGTCTTTAGGTCTGAAAATTTCATTTTCTGATAATCTGATTTTGCCTGGTAATGTAATGCTAGATTTTAACCAGAAAAATTTAAAAAGGTGATATAATATAAATTTGAATCACCTGAGATTTTTCTAGAAGAGGCTCTTGGACATGAGCTTATCTGTTTGCTATGCTTAACCTTCCGATTCTTGAATTTATCAGGCTTTTACTTAATAGGTTCTAGGTGTAAGGAATTCAGTGCTAAAAAAGCACTGAGTGTTGACAGCCAGGTCTTCAATCTTGTTGCTTTGCTGTCTCTAACTAGCAGATTCCAAGTCACTGACCAAGAGATTAGTTCCTTTTCTCCTTAGTGGCCAACAACAAAGGGGAAAGAATTAGGATATGAACATTTTCCCTTCCTTTTAATGTCACAATGGAAGTTCCACTTTATAAAAAATGTTCACATGCTTATTCTCCAACTTTCACCTACGTATTGAAGATTATGCAAATGATTGTTTTCTACCTATTCTGGATGTCTTATATGGAGATTTTAATATCATTCAGGATGTTTGGGAAAAAGTCATTGAGTTATTGTATTGACTAAGATTTTAAGAATATTCCTGAGAATGTTAGTTGCTTATTTGTCATTTATTGAATATCAGTTTTGGGGTGTTCTTGTACAAAACCTAGGTACACAGATGTCTGTTAAACTTGGACCTTCTTCTTGAGAACAGCTTTCAGTTCATCCTGCCAATATAAAGCAATGTGTAGTACCTCCCCACCTTCATTTTAGCAACAAAATATTTTACTTTGTGTGTCTCTGTGGACAGAGTAAAAAGATAATTATACGAGTTAGTCTGACATGGAATTCTAAATGCTTTACCCCCTAGATCAGTTTGTCTTGACAAATAGGAAACTTTCTGTCTGAATAATGATTTGAACTTCACAAAGACAACCTGTAATGGGTTAAACTCTTCATAGTGAGGGATTGCTGGTTGTTTGGCGTAATGGATACTTCCTTTTATGTGTTGATTTTTCTTATCCTTGTTTTTTTATTTTAAAAATAACATTTATGCACTGCCTTTTTAATAAAAGAAAGAAACCCTTTATTCCAAGAAGAGTAAAAAAAAATTTTAACATATCCAATTGAATTAAAAAGCTTCAAAAGTTAAAAAGAAAAATTGAAAAATAAAATAATAATTTTCTTGCTTGTTTTACATAATAGGAAGGATGTAGGTTGGGTTTTAAGGAATTCAGAACTTAATTTCTTACATTGATTAGCACTTTTTCCTCATGATTAATCATTGGAAGCTATGTAACTATAGTAAAACTCACAACCCCCATGAAACAATGTTTCTTTTGTTGTTTTGTTGGTGCAACAGAGTTGGGATATTTGTTTTGTGTGATCACATTAAAAAATCTGGAAGCTCTCCTACAGCTTTCCTCTCCTGTCAATAGGAGACTGTTTTCATAGCAACAGAGCAACGAATCACTGAAATCAGAAACAGAATATTCATTTCTTGTATTTTCATGTTGATCAGAATATTTTTATCCCCCTAACATTTTTATGAGATATTATCACTATAATGCATGTGAATAAGTTTAAGTTGAACAGTAAACTAGGATTAATCTCTTGCTTGTTTTTTGCCTTTTTTTTTATACTCATCATTGAGTAAGACTATGGTGGTCTTACTTAGATATGTTGGAAATTTTAACTTAATTGTGAAGGACAAGGGGAGGTTAAGAAATTTTCCTGAACAGGAGAATGGTAGTATTGAATTACTTGGAGAAGGATTGATCCATGATGATGTGTTCTATGTGTTAGGATGGGAATCCCAAGTTTAGCAACTGGCATGGGATCTCAACAGCAGAGATGTGAAGTCCTAAGACCCTACACTGGGGTAGTGTCAGTGGTGGTGTTAGTAATGTCAGCAGAGAGGAAAGAGCAGTTGAGAGAGGTGATCCTAAAGAATCGACTCCTGGAAGATGATGGAATCATTGGAATGTAAACTCCTGGAAAGCAGAAAACTTGTCTGTTTTTATCTTCTGTGTATTCCCTATGCATAAAATGACGCCTGGTATACAGGCCCTCAGCACATGTTAGCTGAATAAATTAAGATAAAACCAAGTAAATGCAGTGAGTGCTATGGCAGAGGCAGGAAGAAAGGCTGCACAGCAGAGCAGATACTTGAATTGTGTCTGAAGTATTTAGCTAAAGTGTTTCAGCAGGGCCAGGAGTGGAGAGGATGTGAAGGCAGAAAGAAGAGCCCAGACTTTGAGGCATGAAAAAGCAAAAGTGTGGCGTGGAAACAATCACCAGCAGTTTGTCATTTCTGAAGGGTACCACACCAGGTGGGAAGGAGCAGAAAATGCTGCTGGACTTGAAGACTCTGGACATCAGGATAAGGACTTTTGATTTATTGCAAGTGGAAAAATAGTTGGTTAATATAAAGAGTATTTTTTACTGTAGCCACAGAGCTAATGGGAATGAATGGAAAACTTACCAAGAGCTCCTCTACATTTAGAGTAAAATATTTGGGGCCAGAATCAAAATAGGAGGCCACTGCAATAATCTATGAGTGGGGAGATGAAAGCTAGGATTAAGGAATCATGAAAGGAAGAGGTCATGGCAGTTTTGAGAAAAACACAAATCAGAAAATAATAGACATGACAAATTAAAGCTATAGGAGGGTGACACAGATGGTGGAATCAAGAATGAATCTCAGGGTCTCAATTAGCCCAAAGGTGGTATAGCCTGCTGAGCAATGGGAAACAGAGAGGAGGAGGGAATTGGGCTAAGGAAAACACAGATTACATTTTGAGTACACTGACTTTGAAGTGTCAGGGGCATGAGCAGGTGGTTTGGTTGGAGAGTGGCCTGGGCCAGAGGTGGAGTTTGGTGAGTCGTCTGGGTCAATGTTAAGCCATGGAGATGGGTAATATTTTAGTGGAAGTGTGTTAAGAGGAAAGAGATGTTGGCTGAAGATGAAACTCTGGGGAATGCTCATATTGAGAGTCGAGAGGAGGAAGAAAATGCAGCAGAGGAGATGAACGCTGAATGGGCATGGTGTCAGTGTTGAACCAGAAGAGGCTTTGCATCATACAAAAGAGTTTTGAGTCATTGGGGGAACTAAGAATTGGTATTTCAATGAAGAGGAATTAGACTTAATGTCAATTAAGTTTTCAGGAAGATGAACAATTTGAAATGATAATTAGATTTGAGAGATGGAAGGTAACACTTCCATGAAATATTTCGGTGAAGTGGTCCAACTGGATGGCAGATTTTAGTGTGCTCAAAACTAATCAACAGGTAACCAGTGTAATGATTATCATATTATTTCTTTAAATATTTGATTGTTAAAGGAAGGGAGAAAGACAGCAGCAGCTAAAAAGAAAGCCAAGACTGGGGAGGATGTTATTTTGTAATGTTTATCTGGTTTAAAATGATGTGAGCAATATGAACATGTCTCCCAATTCCTTTTACCAGCTGGCTAATATCCCCTGAACTCAAAGACTTATGTTCATATGAATGTTTAACATATCTTGAAATTATTTCAAATATGTCAAATTCAACATTATACTGCCCACTTTAAATTAAGTCCTCTTCCTGTGTTCCATATCACCTTTTCATAAACCAAACTACACGCCTATAATTTATCCTTCACTAACTACTTCAAGTAAATACTACCCCCTCTACAGCTTGAATATATATACACATCTTCTTTGTATCCCCTGATACAGCTCCTAATCCTCTCTTAAGTAGACTCCATTGCATCAGAGTGATCTTCCAAAGATAGGACTTTAAGCCACTCCACCTTTCACCTTTCTGCCAAACACTTCAATAGCAGCCCATTGCAAACAAGATAGAGACCTAAGTTCCTTAGTGAGGACCTCCAATCTGTGGCATTTGTTCAAGATCTGATCTCTACATACCAGGGAGGACTCTTCTCCGTTAATATCTAATGACAGCTCTTCCTGAACATGACTTCTAGTCATATTTCTGCTCCTGCTTCTGCTTTCCCTCTTTCTGTAGAACACCTTTCTGTACTTTCTTTGATTAGTTAACTCCTACTCATCTTTCGGGACTTCACCTAAATATCATATTCTTTATTTTTCTGTCTCCTAAACCTTCCCTTTATCCCCCAGGGTAGTTAAGTGCCATTTCACTGTTGTAGTGCCTTTTGTACATTGTAATCGTAGAATCCCCATGCTGAGTTGAAGATGTCTGTATGTGACTTTCTCTCCCTGGAATTTGTGCTCCATGAGGTCAGGAATTATTCCCTTGCTGCTTCTTGTGCCTCCATATTCAGCATATCACTAGACACATAATTGCTAAAATGCTTGTTCAACTGCACTAGGCAATGGAATGGGGAGGGTAAAGGTACTTGAGAAGGAGTGCTCAAAAATGTTTGAGAAGTGGTAGAAGATGGAACTACGGTGATATCTTATGGATTAAACTTGGAGTCGAAGAGATACCTTTAACCACGTGTTCAATAGGAAGGAGAAGTAAGATAAAGCACAATGGATATGCTAAGAATGAAGGGAGTATCAGATTCGAGGCTTTATTTTCTTGATTAACAGCTGATTGTACAGAATGAGTTTTTGGCTCAAATTTGGTGAAGATGATGGCAGTGAAGAAAACACACACAAGACATTTGCTGGGAAAGTAAGTGCACATCTTAGATACAAAGACCCTTGGAGCATTTTATTCCAAGATGTGGCATCTCCTATTGGCTCATTCATATACTTGAAATTCTTTTCCGAGGAAAAGTTTTGGAAATCTTTGTCACATTTTCTCTGCTTATCTGTGCAAATGGTTCTTCCTGAAGATCTTTGCTTTTCTGCCAAGATGCAGAGTTTCCACTAGGACTGAGGTTGGACACTGTGATATTGCTGTTTGTGGAGTCCAGTGAAGCATTACTCATGGCGAGGTTCCCGACGCTGTGAGAAGAGTAACTGTAAATCAACTCAAGAAAGGCTGATTTTGTGTTAGTCTCTTGCTTGCAAAGAATGACATAGCATTTGGGAAAGAATGTGCAACATAGGATGCCATAGTTGGATATTAAAATGACGATGATCTCTACAGCTGGCAAATACTTGCCGAATGTGGTGGCGTAGACAGGGATGAAAGTGATCCAAGCTATGAAGTAAATAAGCATGCCAAACGTTATGAATTTAGCTTCATTGTAATTCTCAGGTAATTTCCTGCCTTTGAAGGCAAATATGAAGCAAATGAAGGCCAGGATGGCAATATAGCCCAGCATGGTGCCAAATGCAAGTAAGGATCCCTCCTCACATTCCAGGATAATGACTCTGGGCAAGGAGACATTCTCCTCCACGGTAGGTGCTGCAAAGATGAGCCACAGTGTGCAAATGGCAACCTGGATGCCTGTGCAAGTGACGATGATGGGGACAGGCTTATAGAGGCACTTCAAGAAGTTCTGCAAGTTCGGATCAAAGCTGAAAGCTAGCAAGATTTTCAGCGACTTCATCAAAATGCAGGAGACGCAGAGGGTAAAGCTCACTCCAAATAGCATCTGCCTGGTTTTACAGGTGAAGTCTTGTGGTTCTCCAATGAAAAAGCCTGTGCTGGCAAAGTTGAGGAAATGACAGAACAGGATCACATAGCAGACCATTAATCCCCCAGATGATTTCACAACAGGTGTATTCAGATTTCTTGTAAATATTATGCCAATGGCCAAAACAAATATGATTCCCAGTAAGGAGAGGACCACCAGCAGAATAGTCAAGGAGTCATTCCAGCTGAGATACTCCACTTCCTTTTCAAAGCACATAGTGCTCCTTACAGGGGCCCAGTGAGTTTCATTATTGCATAAAACACAGTGATCCATATCTAAAAGACAGAGAAGATTCGGTTACACTGCAAACAATTAGACTAGGTGATTGTCCACAATACCAAAAATGAAACTCCTGCGTGGAACCAGTCCTGACTGGAAAACTGATAGAAGTAATTGTCCTGTTAGTTCCTTATTAAAATAAAACACAGAGAGAACCCAAATAAAACAAGAGAAAAAGAGTGTAGGCAAGACAAAAGGAAGAGGGGAAGAGAAAAAAGTGAGAAAGAAAGTTAGCAGGACTATGAGTTTTGACATATTTTATATTTTGGGATAGATGTTAGCAACTTATGAAATTGTTATTGGAGGAAGTTTAGGGACTTTGTTAAGAAAACAGGATTTGGAATCAGACATAGCTCAAGTCCCTTTCTTCTTTCTATCATCTACGATTCCTTGAACAAGCTAACCAAACTTTATTAGCCTATTCCAAATCTCTCTGGGGTGGGGAGACTGTGTCCAATCAGAGCATGCACATAGTAGACACCCAACACAACAAGTGGGACCTGCTGTTATGAATAAGAGTGCAGATCCAGTATGGACGAGTCACCCTAAAAGCTTAAGTCTCTTTCTAAAAGTGAGAGAACATGAGATTATAATCAATGATAGTTGAGAAGAAATTTAAGTTTCTCCCCCACCCCCAAAGACATTAGTAAATTTGAGCCTTTCACACTGTCAGTGATGAACTTGAACAGTGTTTATGGTGATTCTGATGGCAGGGAAACGTGAATACCTGATGTCAAATGGAGTCTCTGGGAGTGAGATTGCATTTGCTCCCCATTACCCTGACCTTAAGATGATGGGTCCCAACTGCTCCAAAAAGCTTCTCTCAGAGTATCCATCTGATTACACGCCCAAACGTTGAAAGTGCCCATTCAGCATTTTAAAGTTTCTGTGTTCTCCTTTTTATTAACCTTAAAGTGCTTTTATTCATGAACTTCATGACCTTTCCAACCGCCTCCTCTTACGAATTCTATTTTTCTACAGGTATTATTTTTTCCTTTGGTGTCTTCATAACCACAGCTAGTGGAGCCGGCTTTTTCATCCATGTGGTGAGAATTTAATGGTCTTGTCCATGAATAAGAGCTGTGTGCTAGAGATGCAGAGAAGAAGAGGTAATGTCCTTTCAGGTTACTCTAACTCCTTGCTTTTACCTCCAGAGTGGCCCCAGTCTTCTCCACTTGTTCGTGGAAGCAAGTTTGCCCTAGTTATCAAAAGATAGAACCCAAATTGGATTTAGAAAGACTCCTGTACCTCTTTATGAGAAATAAACACTATTTGATTTTTTAAAAAAATTTTCTCTCACTTGAAAAATAATTCTGAGGCTGCAACTTGGAGACTGAGGCAGGATTATCTCAAGTTCAAGGCTAGCCTCAGCAGCTTAGTAAGGTCCAAGCACTTAGCAAGACTCTGTCTCAAAATAAAAGATAAAAAGTTACAAAGGGCTGGGGATATGGCCCAGGAATTAAATCCCCTGGGTTCAATCCCTGATTCCCCAAAATAGTTCTGACATTGACATTTTTAAGGTAATGACAGAACATAAATACTGTAATATTTCCATTGTTGTATTTCTCCCCTCCAAGCCAATAAGAAAAATGAATACACATTAGAGGACTAGTCCAGCTCTGGGGTTCTTAGTTTTTATAAATGATGATTAGGAATGCTGCAATTGATCAAGGGTTATGATTTTTTTAAGAGAGAGGGACAGTGGGAGAGAGAGAGAGAGAAAGAGAATCAATTTTATTTAGTTTTTCACGTGGCCTTCATTGCTCCTAGACTTTGTTGTGTACGTGGTGCTAGGGTTTGAACTCGTGTACTTGCACATGCCAGAAAAGCTCTGTAACCACCGAGCCACCGCTCCAGCCCCGTTTATGATGTTTTTAAAGTAGGTTTAATGTTACAGAAAGTGCTCCCTCTTGCATTTTAGTTTGTGTAGTTTGCTCTGATTCTGTCAAATCGATAAAAATAAGTTTGGTGAACTATAGTTATTAGCACCTCATTTTCACTAATGGTCCTTTTGTCTTGTTTTTTATTAGACTCAACTTTTTTCCTCTTGGTAAGAATATTAAGATTTCCAGGATATGCACAGCTGTTTCTTAACTCTAAGGTCTTTGGGGTTTCTAGTATGTTCAATTCAGTTAATCTAATATTTACTTATTTGTACTTTCTGTGCCCCAATGACAAAGGCAAGCATGTCTGTATGAGGGTGGACATTGACAGAGAACTTGCCTTGTTTTGATCATTGTTTTCTTTTTATTATGTTTTCAGTTTTATTATCAATTATCATTACTTAAAGGATTTACCTTTTAGAGACTTAAAAGTACTTATTCTCTATGAAAGAAACTTCATATTTCATGCACAAACTCTAATTGGCAGATTTTGGTCTATCTGACCAAAATAGAAGAAAAAAGTTCTTGTTTTGTAAATTATCAGAAATAAAATAAGCATTCCTACATGCCTTTTTTTTTTTTTTAAGGAAATAAGACTGTTCTTCTCTATAAGGAATCAGGACGGTGGCTCTGAAGATCTCTTAAGTGTTATAAAATTGGAAACTAGTTAAAGTTCTTTTTAAAGATGTTAAGAAGTTGACTCATTTTCCTGTACAATCTAAATAAATATTTGCAGTACATGCAGGAATTATAGAATACATTATAGACACCACAGTAATAATCAAAACACCTATTCTCCCACACTTAAAAAACTCCACCTGATAATGTAATAGGAAATCTCCATTATCCCTGAGTGAAAAAGGAAAAAAGAATCATAGGTACTTTTATTGGTTAATAGAAAGACTGTAAATGAGTTATCTATCTTTGAAACATTCTTGACAAATTACATAAACTGAAACAGGAATGTGGTGCTCTCAGAGAGCTTCTCAGATAAATGTGCATAGTGGTTTGGCTAGTTGTTCTGCAGAGAATTCCATTTGAATTAACTATATAGCTGAACAATTTTCATTTTGAAATGTGAGAAATTCCTGATATGATTTTATAGGACATGAAACTAATGGATACAGGGGAATTTTACAAATGTTAGCAGGAGAAAAACAGAGTGGGAAAACTATAATGGGCAAAATAAGTAAGGGGCAAGACAAAGCCATAGTGCTGAGTTGGGCCTTTTTTCTCATTAAGCCAGGGACCTCTAGCAATCCTGTTCCATTTGTTCTGACAGTAATATAACCCAAAAGCTAAGAAATAAAATTAATAGTGTTCCAAACTATTAATTTAAAGAGTAAATCAGAGAAAAAATTTGGCTTCTTCTTCTTCTTCTTCTTCTTCTTTTTCTTCTTCTTCTTCTTCTTCTTCTTCTTCTTCTTCTTCTTCTTCTTCTTCTTCTTCTTCTTTGTTAAACATTGTCTTACAATTAGGAGGGATTCATCATCAAACAATCAAGGCAAAAGTATAATGACAGAATAAGCCAAAGCTGGTGCCAGTCCATGGTTTACCTCCAAAATTTGGCTTCTTAATCAAGGAGTGCTTTATAATTTAAAGGTATCTTAATAGGCATCTAGAGTTTAACTCTAGAGCAAATGTGCAACAAACAAAATATTATAAAAAGAAAACAACAAAGATTAACTCCTATAGGAGCCAACAGACAGGATCTGTGTAGCAGAGCAATTAACTTTCACATGCTTGGAGTCTTGCCATCAAAAACTCAGATTACTGAAAATCGCAAATGTCACCAACAAAAGGAATGTTGATTAAAGTCAAAAAACTTCCCAAAGGGCTGCCTTCTTGAAGGATTTTCAGAATGCTAGTACAGGTTGGTTACCTTAAATCTCACTGATGCCTCCATCAGACAATGAGAACGCCCAGTCAGTGGTATTTTAAAAATGTATGGGGAGGGGGAAAACAATGAAACAATTTACTGCTCTCTAACATATATGGCTTAACACCCAGAGCAAGCCTCTACCCCCAAAAGAGACTTTCCACATAGGGTTAAGCTTCGTTAAATGAGGTGTACTCTTTCATTTTCAGGATGATTTTTCTTGCAAGGTCTTTAGTGGCAGAGGTTCCACTTGGATTCTAATACACATTCCTGTGAGCTCAGCTTCCTGAAAATATACAACTGCCAGGTTCTAGGTTTCCCTTATCAATGACTGGATTCACTACTTTACAGCCACCAGAATGGCACATACACTATTAACATGATGAAAAACACAGCTACTGCTGCAAGTTTGGCATAAGTGGAACGCATGTTCAAGTACTTCCCCTCTTGGTGGTATTTCTTGGATAGACTCGACAAATTGTTAGCCGTTGAATCCAATTCTCAGAGCACTTCTCGTTATAACACTTTTTCAATATTGGCCACCATGATTCTCTGCACATCTTGAAATTCAGTATTGATGGAGTCTAGGTTCCTCCAAGCATGACTGTCAATGTAGAGCTTCTTGGTTTTCTGAACGAAGGTATCAAACTCAATAACAGAATAAGGTCTAGACACAGCGGGAACCTTTCTCCTATGCTGCTCATCAAATTCTGAGTGCAAATCTTCTAGGTAGGCAAAAGCCAACTTCTTATGGAAGGCAGCTTCACACAAAACTAGATAACACACTCCTTACTCCATAAGGTTGAGATTAGTAAACAGCTGCTATGCTGAGCATCTCTCACTTCAGCCCCCTTCCTGTCCTAACTGCTTGTGAATGAGGAAGTCTGCATGCACGAATGACATTCTTCATTAGAAGTAAAATTATTTTCATAACTCTATTATTTATTAGCCATGCATCTGATGATATAATAGATCAAATTCCAAGATAAAATGTCAAATTCCACTGGAATTTAATCTAGCAGGAACATGGAAAGCTTTTTTTTCATAGTGAAAAAAAAAACCAGAATAGGATTCACATAAAGAAAAATCAGCTTAAGGGAAATAACTCAAGTGCATCACTGTGTGTAGTGATAACAATTACCTGTCTGATTACTGTAGTGATTTTCAGGGCAGCTCACACATTCATAACAGCAGATGTGTTGACTTCTTGTAGTTTTCTTCATTTCTCCAGGACTGCATTCTTTGGAGCATCTGGATAGAGTTCGCTACATTCCAAGTGTACAGAAATCCCAAATAGATTTTTAAAAATTAATTTTGGTTTAATTTAAAGAATCATTTACTAAGTAAAATTTTGATCTTTTTCATAGCATTAAATAATTTCATTTACTTTCTTGTGGAATTTGAACATCCTAATACATAAGATGTTTCAGATGGAGAAAGAACACAATTTTCATCCTATCAATAGCTTCTGTAAGCAAATCACAGCTAGCCTGCAAAATGACAAGCAGATCTTGAAATCTGACTGAATGATTTCAGATGTTGTTGGCTTTTGCCAACAACAAATACTGATTGATGTCTCCACCAGAAAGGAAGAAAGACATGTCTCTGTTCTCATAATTGACCCTTTAATTTAATCACAAAAGCCTCTCCCTGTTCTCTGAGTTCTACCACCTCCTCCTCAACATGTGTCTTGGAAACAATTAAAAACAGCACTTCTTGAAAAAAAAATAGAGAATCCTCTCATTCAATAAGAAAGTGAGTT
The DNA here is from genome assembly GCA_004027875.1 of Aplodontia rufa. Lineage (NCBI taxonomy): Eukaryota > Metazoa > Chordata > Mammalia > Rodentia > Aplodontiidae > Aplodontia > Aplodontia rufa. Next base: position 34,325 of record PVKS010001335.1, on the reverse strand, counting down.
AAAATGGTTTTTAAGAGCCTGTGTGAGTTCCAGTGTTTAGCAGAAGACTGTATTCATGTTGTAGGTGTAAGAATGATGGTTGTGGGCTGGAGTGGTGGCTCAGAGGTTGGAGCACTTGCCTGACATGTGCAAGGACTGAGGTTTGAACCCCAGTACCACATACACAACTAAGTGTCAGAGAAATGAAGATCAGATGAAAAAATAAATAAAATTGATTTTCTCTCCTCTCTCTCTCTCTTTTTTTTAAGAATGACAGTTGTGATAATGAAGATAGCATTTGAGCACATAAAACAGGGCTATATTTCTGTCCTCCAATGAACAAGTATTTTGCTTTATTGAAACTTCCGATAATGGAAATTTTATTAAGGAAAAGAGTTCACAGCATTATTTGATTAATTCTTTCATCTACCAAACATTTGTTAGGTGCCTATTGTATGCCAGGCACTGTTTTAATTATTGGAGCCACAGCAGGGAACTCCAGCAGGTACTCCTTCTCTCATAAACCTTCAATTCTAGCAAATAAATTTAACAATAAACAAGATAAAAACAAGCAAAATGTGAAGAATGAGAGACAGTGATAGTGCTAAGGAGAAACAGAAAGAGAGGACAGAAAGTTGATGCTGAGATTTCTTTCTTTTTATGGTGCTGGAAATCAAACCCAGGGCCTCGCACATTCTAGGTATGTTCCACCATTGAGCTACATCCCCAGCTCAGACGTTGCAATTTTAAATAGGGTGTCCAGGAAAGGCCTTACTGAGAAGGTGACTCTTGAGAGAAGACAGAAAGGAAGTGAAACAGTTAACCAACTGGGTACCAGAGAAAATTATCACAGGAAAAGAAAACAAATACAAAGCCCTTTTTAGGAGAAGGGAAGGAGGAGGCTTGTGGACTGCAGGAGAGAAGGGCAGCAGGAGCTGAGGTCAGGGAGGACTGGGGACAGGTTGTGAAGGATTTTAACAACACTGGCTTTTACCTTCAGAGAAATACAATTCCATGAAAGGGCTCTAAGCAAAGCACCAGTGTGTATGTGTGTGTGTTGGGAGGTGTGGGTGTGTGTGCACACACACGTGTGTTTCTGGGGATCAAACCCAGTGCCTTCTGCCCCCTAGGTAAGTGCACTGCTACTGGAATACATCCTCAGCCACAGAGCACTATCTTTTACGGAATTACTATGACTGCTGTTTTAAGAACAGACTGAAACAGGCAAGAGTGAGGACAGACAACAGTGAGAAACTTTGCTACAATAACCTAGATGAGAAGTGGACACAGCAGTAATGGAATAGGAAGCAAAAGGTGGTTAGATGCTAGACAAAATTTTAAAGTTAAACTTTCATTGGATATGGTACGTCATGGAAAGAGGTGACAAAGATCCTCATAGGATAATTTTTTCATGAGCAATTAAAAAACTAAATATCATTTACTTAAATGAGGTAGGTTTGGAAAATAATATCAGGAGCTCTGTTTTGGAGATATTAAGCTAAAATGACCAATAAGCATCCAATTAAAGGGGTCAATTAGGCAGTTGTTCATTTATTTGGGTCAAAAGTCAGAAGATTAAAAATCTAGGAGTCATCAGTCTTTTATATAATGATATTATTTTATTTGATGTTTTCATATAATGATATCATTTTAAGCCATAAACTAGTAGGATTGACAAAAGAGAGTAAATTTGGAGCCCTGGTCACACCAGTGTTGAATAGGAAAGATGAGGAATCAGTGGTCAGAGACACAGAAGAAAACCAAGAGAGGGTGATGTCATAGAGGCGAATAAGGAAAGCATTTCCTGCTGGAGAGAACAATTGGTTGGTAAGTAAATTATGATATTTAGATTTATTAATGTGACTGAGCTAGACAGAAACAATTTTAATGGATCAGAGACAATTTTAAAAAGTATGGGAGGAGAAAGATTTGGATCAGTGAATGTATTCACCTCTTTAAGAAGCTTTTCTTTAAAGAGAAATAGAGAAATGGGTAGTGGGGATGAGGATGTGGGGGAATCTATAGACTTTCTTTTTTTTCTTTTTCTTTCTAATATGGGAGAAAACACAACAGCATATTTATATCATCATGCAACTAATCCAGAAGAGATCATAATTGAGGATGCAGGAGACAGTGAAAAATTATCAGAGCAAGCCGGGCACGGTGTCACATGCCTGTAATCCCAGCAGCTAAGGAGGCTGAGGCAGAAGGATCACAACTTCAAAGCCAACCTCAGCAATTTAGTGAAATCCTAAGTAAGCTTGCAAGATCCTATCTCAAAATAAAAACATAAAGAATTGGGGATATGGCTCAGTGGTTAAGTACCTCTGGGTTCAATCCCTGGCACCAAAAATTAATTAATTAATTGCCACAACATTGACACAACAAGATAGATCTGGGAATAAGAGAAGGGGATGGGCCTAGAAATAAAGTGGAAAGGCTGTGACCTTGACTAGCAATACAGATGGTGCCACCACAGTGCCTGATGGAGGGCAGGGATACAGGCACGGAATGTGCTATGGGGAAAGTGGAGTACTTTTCTATAGGTTCGATTTTGTTGGTAGAGTAAATAGCAGGATCAACTGGAAATGAGGATGGATAAGATACATTGATGTCAGAGGAGAGAAGAGAAAGAATAAAATAACTACCCAGAAAGGTCAGTGAGTTAATGGACAAGGGCCACAGTGTGATTGCTCAGCAGCATTAAGGGCCTGCTAGAGGCTAGAGATCACGAATTCAAGGTGAAACCAATGAATAAACTTATCCTTTTTCTTTTCAGTTTTCTTGTGCCAAGATCAGCCACATAGGGGCCACTCTGATTAGCTAGAATAGTTGGATTTGACCAAAATTGTGTTTTTGTCAAATGAGTATGCTAAGACAGAGGGAAAAAGGGATTGAATGTGTACAAGAAAGCATTACACTAGATGACCACATAATTTAGGAGGGAATGATGTGGGGACAGTGAACAGGTAGAAACATCACTGGAGATCCTGTTGGGGTAAAGGACATTTCAGGTGAGGCACCAATCGTTTTGAATGCTGCAAAGCAGCTTACAACAAAATTACCTTAAGATTCTTGAACTCATGTTTTGTTTCCTGGTTTGTGATGATAAAGACATCATTCTGTAGGTCATATTCTGCTATCTTGGCGATGGTCATGTGGCCATTCACCTCCTTCCAGAGCACAACATCATATCCAATGTTCAAGTCCCCACGAGCATCAAAATGAAAAGAATTCCCTCCATCAGTGAATGTCACATTTTTCAGCACATCAAGTAGCTGTAAAAAATAAAAATGGAAATAAATGCTGACTATAAACATTTTAAGTATACTACTTATCATCCCAATTATAAAACTACATCATGGGGGCTGGAGTGCTGGCTTGGCAGTTACGGTGCTTGCCTTGCAGGTGTGAGTACTCGAGTTCAACCCCCAGCACCACGTACACAACAAAGCATCGGAGGAATGAAAGTCACATGAAAAACTAAATAAAAATTGCTTCTCTCTTTCTCTCTCTCTCACTGTCTCCTCTTTCTTTCTTCTTTCTTTTTTTAGAAACCTACAACATAAGGAATATCACTTCAAATGAGAAAATAGAAGATTCCATATCACTAAGGAGATTCTTAATCATTTGACAACAATTTAAGAATGAGTTCCACTTGCTTTCAGGTCTCATCTCTGCCAAAATTATGATACATGGATTTGAAAAAGCAAGTTAGTTTCTATGATGGCAGCTACTCTAGTTTATAAAGTTGAAATCTGAGAATCTGCATGTATCTACATTTAAGAATTTCAGAAGGCATCTTCTGGAGTGGATGCCTGGGCCCTGATTCTGGTTCAGATATTGACAATTGCAAATATTTTCTGACTTATCATTTCTAAAAAATTCTTAAGTTTGTTTCAAATGTCTAATAAAGTGACCTTTACATTTGATTTCAAATTTAATTCATAAAATCATTTAACCTTGCTACCCAATTTGAATAGTGAAAACTGATATATGGTAGAACTAGAACAGGAAATGTTTTGCTGACAAATAAAGTAGCCACATAGGAGCTCATGCTAAAACTCCAGAAGACTGGAGTTTGAGGTAGGAAAACAGCTTACAGTTCTGGCTCCACCACTAATTTGCTGTATAAGCATGGCTAAGTAAATACCCTCTCTGAATGCATTCATTATGGCACATTCATGTTGGATTTGAAATCTATGGAATGAGGCAGAAATTATTATATCTTATTATTATTATTATATTTTATTCTTTTTCAGTTAATCTTTTTTTATTTTTAGAGGTTTTTTTTGTTGTTAATAGAATATAAGAAAATCAAGTTAGCTTTCAAGGCAAATATATTAGCTATGATAGTCATGTCAATGACCAAATGTCACTTCAGCAAAATCTCTTTGTGTACTGATTTTAGTATGTTTCCCTACAGATTTACTACTTCTTTTAGTGACTGTAAACAAATTAGTATTTCTTTAAATAAGCAGGATATCAGCTCTAACATGGTAGAACTAATCCAATATTCTCACTTCAACCTGTGTACTGTTTTTAATTCTGTTTCTTCCTTATACAATAAGCAGAAATAAGTCCCAGTAATTCAGCTCTTTAGGGAGCATATCCTCTTCCACTCTTATGTTTGAACTATAATTTCCATCTGTTTTTACCTACATTTAATTAGGCTTTACAGGGTAAAGTTCTGACACATGTATGTTCTGTAAATAAAGATAACATTGTATAATGTAAATAAACTTGCACAATTTTATGCTTGTTCTTACAGGAAAGAGGATAGAGGCAAACAAAACAGTGTACTCATTACTCATTAAATATGATAGAACATTTGCTTTGGATTAAGATAAATTTTGAACATTAGCACTCCAGTTATTAAACTAGTAAATATTTTTTTCTATCAATTATTAATTTCTTTTTCATGGAAACTCTGAATTTCATGATGAATGGATATTACAGAATTCAGAGGCTGGGAATGGCATTTCAATTGCTGTATAACTCACCTTTGTACAGTAACATCCTGTTTTTAAGAACACATGGCTGAGAGGCCACACCAACTAAGGTGTTATGGTTAATCTTGTGTTTCACTTCCCTAACTGCCCTGATGTCTGCTCTATCTCTGTAAGTGAACTTGTTTGTAGAAAGAAGTATCTATGTGACCAAATTGGAAAAAAGCAGAGCAAGTAGCCTTATATCTTTGTCCTGTGCTCAAGTTGCATTTTGTTTGTTTGTTTTTTAGTAAAGTTTCTGTGACATAGCAAAAAATACACTGAACTAAGGCTGTGACAGTTTCACTACTAACTATGTTAGTGACCATGGGACAAACCTCTATTCTGGAAGTCTCTTCTATCTTTAAAGCACTGTAATAGTTGGTCACCAGTAATACTTCATCTCACCACTTCTTTAAGATGGAGATTAAAGAATGAGTCCTGTAGACCTTCCCTAATATTATAAAGATTAGAGGTAAAATATACGAAGGCCTTAAATGATTAGTTGTTAGTATCCTTACCACTGCAAAATCACTCTCAAGTCTCTCCTAATCTCAAGAATGATATGCAACCATCATGGCTACATTTGCACATCTCAAATTCTTCAAATCGAACATCTCCAAAATGAAATGCTTAATATTCTTCTCCCCACCAGCCCTCCACTTTCCTCTGTTCCCATTTCAGCAAATGGCATCAGTTGCTCAAATTTGGATCATTTGCAATGTCTTTGCTGCTCTTTATCATCTTTTTCATTCAATGCTTCTCCAAATGCTCTTCAACCATCCTCTTAAATATCCATGGATGTATGTCTCCATCCTTATTGCCACACCTGTAGAACAAGGCATCTTTATCTTATGCTTGGATTATCAAATTGGTTCTCTCCCTGCAACCTTGTGTTCCTCTAATCAATTCACACAGCAGTTGCAATGCTATTTCTACAAATGGAAAAGAGATTATATCACTCTCCTGCATAAAAATATCTTTAATAGGTACATTTTTTCTCACTAAAGTCCAAACCTTTAAACATAATTGGATTTTTTAAATTTGAAGAATGGTCTCTGCACCAGTAGTATCAACAATACCTGGGATACTATTAGAAATGTAGTCTTCTGGTTCCCTTTATAGAACTAATGAATTAACATCTGCACATTATTTCCAGGTAATTCAACTGCACATCAAAATTCAAGAAATACATTGATTGACAAGGTCCTCATAATGTGTCCTTTGTGAACCTTTCCAGTCTCATATGCCTACAGCTTCCATGCAAGTTTCCAGTTCCGTGGCACTATATTCTAGTCCTGGAGAATGCTGTTCTCTCCTTTCTGGAACTTAGCTGAAGTGTTTCTTTCCTACCTGTCCATTGCACTCACCACAGATATAAAATTTGGTGATGTTCTCTGAATGTTTATACTGGGCTAGCTGGTTCAGTGATATGGCTCTCTGCTATCTTGTGTTTATCTGAAATGTTGAAATGCATCAGCCTGCATTATAATCAGCTCCATAATAATTCAATTATATCCCACACTAGTTAGATGACTTCATTAAAAAGGAAATTAAGTTTTGTTTTCCATTATATCTTCAGTACTCAACAGAATGCCTGGAACACTGAGACACTCAACAAATATTTGCTAAATAAATATATGACTGGTAGACTTTCTATTACCTCACACATACCACTTACTACTGTAAAATCAGAAGAAAACCAAAATCATTAGTCATAATAAACACATCTGTTTGTCATAATACATCTGAAGATCATTAAAAATCTGTTGAAGCTTCACCATTATGTATAACTACATTGCACTAAAAATACATTTAAAAATCTGTTGAAGTAAAAAAAATACTACTATGCTTATCCTGAATTTTCTTCACAAATATCTCCAAATATAGAGCCAAAGTAAGTACTATCCTCAAATAGTAGGGAAAATGAATACCTTTAAAATGATTTGTATCTAAAATCATTCATGAAAATATCCTTTAAATATTAGTGATTTTTGCTAGAGGGCAAAGTAATCCTAAGGGATGTATCCTTGATTAGGGATCCTAAACATTGCTGATCTTTTAAATTTGATGTCTATGAAGATTTCTTCATAAAACAGTAAATGTTTGTATTATTTGTCCTGCTGAATCTGGCATTTCTCAGATGTGGCTCACTCACATCATGATCAAAGGAGCAAGTCACCTTGTATTTCTCCTTTCCAATTGCTTCTGTTTGTTTCTAGATTAACTGGTTCTTGAGGGGATGAAGAATGATCCCAGACTGCCAGTGTTTAAAGTAAAGCATTTTAGAAGACATGGGTTACACTTTCTGAAGTTTTTCTTCAAAACATTTGAAATATATTCCTGATTTCAAATGCTTTACCAGATTTCCCCAAGATCTTTGCTGGACCGTGGAGCTTATGTTTGTGAGTGACTGAAGTACTAATGACAGGGGCTTCCAATGTAGCTCAATAGGACAGCACATGGCTTAGCATGGACAAGGGCCTGGGTTCGTTTCCCTACACTGAAAGAAAAAGAAGTAAAAATGACAAAAGCACAAACAACCTGCTCTGGATGTGCATTTATATGATCAAAGAATTGAATCTTATTCTTCTTTTCCTTCTTTTCTCTTATAAAACTAAAATACATGTATTTTTATAATATTCTGCCTCAAGACATAGAGATTTGCTTTTAGTGCCCATCATTGAGAGACTTATTTCTAATGAGTAAAACTTATCATCATTAAAAGAAATAATTTAGTTTTTTTTTAAGAGGGAGTGAGACAGAGACAATTTTATTTTTCATCTTTTTTGTTTGTTTGTTTGTTATTCTTTTATTCAGTTGGGTATGTGGCCCATGTTAAATACTTCAGTTTCTCCAAACTAATCAAAGAGAAGAAAGGAACCACCTCTTTTATACATGATTTCAGGTTTGTTTAAACCTGGAATATAATAATTGACCTAATGACTTGTCTAACAGCATTGACCTAAGAGTCTTTCAAAGAAGACTAGAGTCCTAAGGAAAACACTATAAGCAAGAGAATCTAACTGAGGTGTTGGGATTATAAACCACCAGCAACAAAGTGAAAAACAAAGAGAACGGAGTCAGAAGACCAGATTGAAATCATATTTATGATACTACCTAGCTTAATCTCCTTACCATAATATATCCATAATATAGGTTAAGCATCTCTGATCTGAAAATCTGAAATACAAAATACTATAAAATACAATATTTTTGAGCAACAATATGATACCATAAATAAAAAATTCTGCAAGTGCACTAAAAACTATCATAAAATTGCCTTCAGACTGTGTATATAAAGCATATATAAAAGTAAAGGAGGCCTGGAGCAGTGGCTTGGCAGATACGGTGCTTGCCTGGCATGCGCGAGTACGCAAGTTCAAACCCCAGCACCATATACATGAAACACTAAATAAAAAATCATTTCTCTCTCTCTCTCTCACTGTCCTTCTCTCTTTTAAAAAATATTTTAAAAAGTAAAGGAATTTCACATTTAGACTTGGAGCCCATCCTCAAGATATCTTATTATGCTTACACAAATATTTCAAAATCCACAATATTCCCATATCTGAAAGCCTGTCATACCAAGAATTTCAGGTAAAGTGTACTCCATTGTATTTGGCAATAATGAAAGGAATCATTAAACTTGTGTTGTCTTATTCTTATGGTTAAGAGCATTAAAAGAGAAATTATATGAGGCATTGAAAAATCTATAAGCTCAGGCACTAGAGATAGAATCTTCTTGAAAAATATAATAATACTTTGGTGAATTAGAGTAGCAGGTGAGGGTAAAATCTAATTCTATCATCTTCAAGAATAAAAAGCCAAGATAGAAATGCAGGTTATTTAAACACTAATGGTTTCTACTTATAAAGGGAATAAGATTAAGAGCATGTGTTATAAATCAACAAAAGGCAAGGAAGGAACGATGGCAGGGGGATTTTCTTGGATGTGTGTTAGTACCTCCCATGGTTGAAAGGCGTTGGGGCTCTGACAGTCTCGTGCTTGACACAGATCCCGAATGGCATAGCCAAGGGCAAACACGGCAAGCTGAATGCTATGAATGAGTCCTGGCTCAGTATAATGCCAGAGGAAGTCATTTCTCATGAAGAAGTTCCTTTTTACAGCCTTGTTAACCTTGTAGGTTAAAGTCCCCTGAGAAGAGGTGGAAATGCATTGGCTCAAATCACTGTCTTTGACATGCTCACAGGCAGAAAAAAGGACAGCATATTCATGCAGGGGTTTGTTATTGTCATTGGGATACATGTGCAGGGTTTGAAGAAAGGCATGGAAAGAGGATATATTCCCTCTTCTAAAGGTAAACCCCACAACTTTGCCAAGCTTTTTAACATTTGGAATAGTGATAATCTTTGTAGCAGTTGACCAATTATCACTAGCAATCCAGATCTTATTTATATTCCTTTCAATGGCTTTATTGAAGAGATTGAAAATATGAAACCTCCGGAGAAACACCACAATGACATTAACTTGGGCTTCTGCAATGATTTTCTCTAGTGTCTGATTGATCCTCACTTCAATGGTGTTGTCTGAGAGGAAGGCTGGGAGAACCTCTTTGAAGGCTATGCACACACTGTTTGCTGCAGCCTGAATTGCAAAAGTGTTGAGAGCCAGTCGCCCGTAGTCATCATCTGTGGTTATGATGCCAATCCAGTTCCATCCGGATTTCTGAATCAGGTGGGCCATTGCTTTAGTTTGATAGAAGTCACTGGGCACAGTCCGTAAAAATGAAGGAAAGCGAATTTTGTCACTTAGGATTTCTGCAGTTGATTCATAACTCACCTGGAAATGGACAGAATCTTTTAATCATGGTGTTGATGAGGTCCAGGTGGCTGTTCATAACAGGAGTTGTTTTCTTTGATTTTTATAAGTTTTAATAACATTTCCCTAAATTCTCTGGTTCTTTCTATCTTGCCCTTTCAATAAATTCCTACTATACAAGTACCTTACATCATAATACTTAGCACCTAAGAATGGTTTAGCCCTCTAATCATTTCATATTGTGCACAGCATTAGTCCTTCAGGAATGCAAGCTGTTAGATTTATATCTGTACCACTATGTCCATCTATATCTATCTATCCCACATCTTTGACCAGAGCCAACAATAAATTTATTAAAAAGCTTAGAGATAAATGCAGGTAAAATGCAGTAAGTCAAGTAAGCAAACTTGTTTAATCCACAACTTTGGGGGTTTTATTCTAGGTAAAATTGTCTAGTGAAGGGGGCTCAAGCTGTGGCTCGGCAGTTAAGGTGCTTGCCCGGCATGTGCAAGTACTTGGGTTCAAACCCCAGCACCCAACTATACAACTATGTGTCAGAGCAACGAAAGTCTTGTGAAAAACTCAATAAAAATTGATTCTCTCTGTCTCTCTCTCTCTCTCTCACTGTCCTTTTCTCTTAAAAAAAAATCATCTAATAAAATAGAGGTCTAATCCAGGGGTGAGAAAAATCTTTCTCTAAAGGACCAGAAATAAAATGTTTTGAGGTATTATTATTTCTTGTTGTTGTTTGTTTGTTCCACACATTGTCTTTGTCATATATTCTTCACTGTATTTTTCTTTTTGTTTCCTCCTTTTAAAAAATGTAAAAACCATTCTGAGCTGGACATCTCACTAGCTTGACAGCTATATTTGACATGTAGGCTGTGGCTCTCTGACCTTGTATCTAGTCAAATAAGCATCAGAATTTTAGGAGTCCTACCTGATGTGGGCAAGGTTTCGCTTGATTTATAGCTTCAGGGATTTTGGTTTAGAGAGATTATTACCTTCCATAGCTGTGACAGCACTGTGTCATCCACATTAGTAATTAGCAGCAGCCATATGGTACGACAGAAAAACAAAATAGGCTTTAAAGCCAGATAAAATGTTAGAATCCTGACTTGATAAACTTTGGAAAGTTACTTAACATTTCTTTACCTGCAAAACTATAGGATTCTTGTTAAGATTAAAGGGAGAAATTGAAACAGACACCAACACACTCAGGACATTCACTAATCCTTGGCTGCTTTCCCTGAACCTGACGCTGCTAAGCTTGGCTGCATTGTAAGCGCTGGGCTCCTGTAAAGTCAGCGTTGCTTGTGCAGGCTTCTTTTCCTTACACGCTGTTTATTATGAAATCATCTTTTTTACTTTAGCAAATATTTGTTAAAGTAGTCTAATTTTCTTACTTGTCAACTATCCAGCATTGTACATCGTAGAAATTATGAGTCAAAATTTGAGTTTCATTTATTTGCAGATAATTCTTTGTGTTTTGTCATTTTGGACTTACATTTTTTATTGTCAACTTCACTAAGGTATGATACAATAGAATTCTTTATGGGATATGCATTTATTTCCTATACCTCCCGAAAGTTACATATTTTGAATTCTTTTGCACATTTATTATATTGCATATTTTTTCTACCTGCTCACTTCTATCAGATGGTCATTTCCTAATGATCTGACAGCAGGCCTTTTCCCTTTCTAACTTTTGGCTTCTAATGTGCCTTGAATTTAGAAAGCACGAATCTAGAGAGTGCCACAGTGCTGCAATATGAAGATAAGTAAGCACAAAATGAAAGCCAAGGGGACTGGCTTGGCTTTGAGTAATGTGCAGGGGTTGAAAATCTGTTTTGGTCTTTCAAAGACCTTTTTGCATACTTTCATATTTTGGGCTTGAATTCCAGGAGATAATTATGTCTACTGACTCTACTGAAAGCCTTTCCATTACAGGCAGAACAAATCACAAATCATATCACAGCTTTTGAAGATGCTACATGACCCAGCCTTTCCCTCTCCACAAATGCATCTCTTCCCAGTCTCCTGTCTGCTCAACTGCTCTAGCCACACTGACCATTCTGCTGTTCTTCCACATCATCCTGGGTGCTTCCTCAACTAGATACTCTCTTCCCCTCCTCCAGATTCCCTTGGTGTCCTTTCTTATTCAGGGCTAAATATCTCTTCCTTAAGAAGTCTTCCATGGTGTCCATAAGCCCTTACTCCCCACTCATTTCCCTTTTCTTCACAGCACCCAACTGACATGATTAGGGAAGCAAGTCCCTCAGAGGTTCGTCTTATCCGGATTAAGCTAAGATTGTCAGAAATCAAACCGGACTAATGCAAAAACAACTCCCTAAATACTTTCCCCAGGTTACCCTAATCCTTCCATAACAAATGTGATCCAAACCAGTGAATGTATAGGAGGACAAAACCTACCTGTGGAATGAGCTGTAGGCTCAACATTCTGGAGACAGCCATGGTTATTTCTGAGTAGCCAGCACCTATGACAGCCTTAACTCTTGGCTGGTAGCTGGAGTAATCACACTGAAACTCCACAGCTTCTCTAGAGCAGTTGAACTTAGAAAGAAACCTCAGTGTGGCTGCCATTGCCGCTGTGACTTCTGTACAAGTGTCATAGATTTCATAACCCAGTTTGATTCCAGATAATAGTGTGGAATTGTTGATCATTTCAATACTGTGTATCATGGCAAGTGCTTGCAAAAAAGCTGATAATTCAAAGCTGTTGAAACAAACATTTTAAAAAATCAAAACATAGTTCTTCTGTAGTTATGGTGAGATTTTTTTTTTTTTTTATGTTCATCTCTGTCTAAAAAAGACAATTTTTGGATAAGTGAAGCTTTCCTTTTGAAAGGACTAAACTTTACTGAAAATATATTTTTTTAGCTTAAACCACAGAATTTTATTTTTTCAGAGTTCTAGAGGCTGGAAATTCAAGATAAAAATGCTGACACTTTGCTTTCCAGAGGCCTCTCTCCTCAGCTTGAAGATGGCTGTCTTCCCCCTGTCTTTCCTCCTTGTATCTCTTCCTCCTTTTTTTCTTTTTTCTTTTTATTGGTGCATTATACTTGTACATAATGATGGGATCTGTTGTCACATATTCATAGATGCACACAATACAGCAATACAATTCGGTTGATATCCCCACCCCACCCCCGTACCGCCCTACTAATTTTCAATGGAAACTTTTAAAAAGGGGTGATAAACCAGTTTCTTAAATTGAGTCTATGTTACAAGAGTTTTTTTGATGAACTTTGGGATCATTTTGAATACCAAGTTAAGTATTCTACAATATGAAGAAATGTCTGATTTTTGTTCCTTTTTGTAACTATGGTTTCAATATTTTATTTCTCTCAAAATAATTGCTTCTTAGACTCAAAACCCAGTTTTCATGTTTTAAATACTAATCAGTTATAGTTGGAAATTAGATAAATACACTCTTAACAATTGTACTTAACCCATTATGTCCCATTGTCCTGTAAATAGCGCACCTATAAAAACCTATAAAGTTTTATAGGGTACCTATAAAGTGGCTGGATTTGTTTTTATAGGTGTGTTATACATAGGATAATGAGGCATAATGGTTAAACAGGCACTGGATAAAAGCCTAACAGCCTACTAAACAAGTACACTGGTTCAGTTCAAAGACCCAGCTATTTTCACATTTAGAGAACATTTCCAAGGTACAATTTGTGATTATTCCAGAGCCCTAAATTATTTAATTTTCATTTACTGTTATTTTGTCTACTATTATATACAGAAGATTACAAATAATGTCTAGTACATAATAAAAGTTCACTGGATATTCTTTAAATGAAGAAAGAGATGTTATCATTTAAGGTTTTGGTATTGTAATGGTTATTATTTGAAAATTTATGATAAATTAAACATTTTAGAAATTACTGTTTGTCATTATGGACTATCTAAACACAAGATTTAGAAATCAGCATTATAATTTTTATTTATAAAAAGAAACAACAAAAAAGAGAGAAAAGGTAATAATAGACCATCTCATTATTAAATTGCTAATATTTTCAGAGTTCCCTACCTGTAGTTCCACTAGAGTTGAACCTCTCATATATTTATTTACCTTGGTATCCCCAGTGCCCAGAACAGGGCCCTGATAATCTATATGCATTCAATAAGTAGTGGTTCAATGTTTAATGAAAACTATTTCTCTTGATGAATGACCAAAATGTGAAAGATTTTTAATTCAGGGAATTTTCTTTCCCCCAAAAGAATTTGTTCATCAAATAATTATTTAGTGATTTCCATTAGTTGTTGGTCTACATCTCTGGGGCTCCAACTGCAGTCATTATTTCAGTGCCAGTGTAGTGCTCTGGAAACATTCACTAATTATTTTGTGCAGCTCCCTTGGATTCCCACCCATCAGTTATGATGACAATAGCAAATCACCAATATCTGGAAAGAATGTCAGGAAGGAATCTTAGAGTGACATCAGATTACATTTTACCTGAAAGCATTCTTAGAGGCATTGGTCAATAATTCAGATAAAGGGAGAAAAGTAGGAGAAAACAGGAGATTAAACTTACATCAAGATAGAAGCAGTATTTTATAATTAAAGAAACCATGGGAAGCACATTGCCATAACAACCAAAGTTGTGCTGCCTGGTCCTCGCAGGTTACCTACACCCTTATTTCATAGATGAGTAAATAGAAACAGGAAGTCAAAGAGTTTAAGTGATTTTGCCTAAGTTTGCAAAGTTATTTTGTATTAATACTAAATTAGAACTCAACTATCCTGGTCTCCTTAAAGAAAATTCATTTGTAACCCGCTCCACTCAGCTTTACTATTCTACCCTGTACCGAATGTCATCTTCACAGTGCAACCTATTCATCAAGAAAAAAGGAGCACTTTGAGTTGAGAGGAGTCATACTTTTTCATGAAGGAATTAGATTATTTCAAGAATGAAATGAATCCAATGCTGAAAAACGTTGGTGTACAAAAAATGTAAAAGCAACTTATTTTAAATAAAGCATGAAATAATAAATCCATGTTTAAAACAATGCATGTGTTAAATCCAGATAAGGTGTAACGCTATACAACATAATCCTTTTTTAGAGATATTGTGGGAAGGGGAAGGGAGTGATAAGGGTGGGTAATTGGGGGGGCGCTCCTGGGGGTAACTGTAATATCCAGAGTCTATACACATTTTATATTATTTTGTTAAAAACTTGTATGGTTGTTCAAAAATTAAAAAAAAATAAAATGGTATAGCAAAGCCCCCCCAATTAAATTAAATTAAAAAAATAACAATGCACAAGCTGTGGGAGATAGAAGCAGAAATGGGCTGTGTTCACTTATAATAAAGGACAGACCACAGTATCTTCCCAAGTGGCCTCAAAGGTTAGTTTTTAAAAGCACAATCCAAGAAATACATTAATGCAAGGCATTCTTTGCCTCTGATCTTGGAAGTTGCTTGATTACATACAGAGGGCTGATAAAGCTCTCTTAAGCAAGTATTGAAAGACTAACCACGTGCAATTTTAAAACATATATGCATTCTAATGTTATTAAAATAATTTAGACGTTAGTGCAAACAAACAGATGATATAACCTGGTCTCCTGGTGCGATCTTGAGATCTGTGGGTTTTGAAGCTTTACTCACCCAACGCACTTCTGGATTTGTGGTCGTCTAGGATGATCTTCTGAGGACAACATTTTTTCATGAATGGCGAACAAACCTCCAATCATGATATGTCCTGGAGAAGTGATAGCCACAAAATCATCAGGAGTTTGACAAGGCTGGGAAGTAGCAAGAACAACCACAAGACAGGTAATTAGTATAGTGAATAATGCCATGTTTCTCTTTCATTTGCTCTGTTCATGAGAGTTCTTAGGAATTTAAGCTAAAAGAGTGCAGCAGCTTGATTCCCATGACTCCTGTAAACACCTTATAAGGTATAGGACACTGTCAGGGGCCAGAAACTCAATATTCAGGTACTTGATGATAGTAAAAACAGTTCTTTCACCAATAAGAACATATTGGACTCTAATAGTTTCCAATGTTGGAGACGTGATAGCAGACATGTGATATCTAGGTAAAAGCTGATACAATCATAAACACAGGTCTCTTTGTGAGCATATTTTTTTTTTTTTGCTCCAGATATATCAAAGGCTATGAGTTATGTTGGCATTTCTTTTCATTTCTACATTCTGGTAGAAGCAGTTTGGGAAAGTTTTCCCACTTTAAAGATGGACAGTTCTGCATTTCCAAAGTTATCACATTCAAGGCACAAAGGACTCAATAATTTATTAGCCATTTAGGAAAAAAATACTTGCTTTTATTTTTTTCTCTATCTAAAATACTGAAATTCAGTAAGTTTAGGTTTTTATCATTCGACTTTATGTGTATTTCAAATAAATA
This sequence comes from Aplodontia rufa, assembly GCA_004027875.1. NCBI lineage: Eukaryota > Metazoa > Chordata > Mammalia > Rodentia > Aplodontiidae > Aplodontia > Aplodontia rufa. The sequence continues at coordinate 18,172 of PVKS010001335.1, read as the reverse complement.
ATTTTTTTGGTAAAGGAGAAAACTAAAAACAAGATGAAACTTGCCTGATAGTGTTTTGCTTTAAAAAGAAAAGTCTGTCATTGACATTTTCAACATTATGCTATTTTATTTTTATGAAATTTGTGACTAATTTCAAGCTACAAGTTTTGAACACTTAGGAATCTGAATCAATATCATTTGATAGATTTTTTTGAATTTAACATGGAATAGATAAACCTTAGTATTGAGGTACCATTAAGAAGATGCCTAAAGTTTTAAAGATTTTTCTTCAAAATAAATCTTTAAAAAATATTCTATTTAAAAGGAATATCTAATGAGAAAGTAGTTCCAAACCCAATAATCCAATTAGTTTGATGGAAAATTTAGAGGAATTAAAAAAATAAAAAGTACAGTGGCCATTGTGGCATATTTTGTTATAGAAATTAGCATTAGTTTCCACAGACGTGTCCAATGAAGAGTGGAGAAGTCCTGGCTTACTACATAGCATTCTGTGTTTTCTTAAGTCTTTCCATGTTTACCGACAGCAGGATTTCTTAACAGGAAGCAAACCAGTTAGCTTTAGTTTTCCCGAAAGTTTAATAAATATGCATGGTTTGATGTTTCTTCAAATGTTTAGCAATTGAATTTTACTCATCTTAATCTTATTATTCATTTATTCTGATTATTCATGTATGTGTGTATGTGCATACAATTGGATGGAATTATGTATGTTTTTATGAATTGAGTTGCTTTGCTCAGATAGCCTCAAAGGCCTCAAAATATTACAAACTCAAAATGATTTTGGTAAATTATACTAAAATATAAGACACTCAGATAATTTCCCAGCAACAGTGTAGAATGCATATTGAGCAACTCAGAAAAATTATGGCCATATATTATTTAGATTTGACATTTACTTTAAAAATCAGTGACAAAAGTTATAACAATGATTTCTCTCAAGGTGAGGTTTTAATATTATTTAGGGTGTTTGTAATCAGATGAAACACAAAGATGAAGCCCATTTTCTTATTTTTCTAAATATAATCTAAGTTTGAGATTTATTTCTGTAAAGCAATCTATGAAAGTCAGAAAATAGAAGATTTCAAAAGCTCTTCACCCTGTAAAAAGCAGCTTCCTATGGCATAGGGGGTTCAAATTTGGAAGTTGACAGATCTGGGTGGCTCTGCTTACTACCTAGCTGTGTGACAGGGAATGAATTGTGCTACGTCTCTGAACAATGGTGTTCTCAGCCGTGATAGTTAAGATGGTCTATTGAATGGGTAAGTTGCATAACTTGAATTAATGTCTGAAGTTTCTGTGTTCTAGAACCCACTTGATAATTAGCTCCTAAATTCATTTCTCCAAACTCGAAGTTATTAATTCTTTTTTTTTTTTTTTTGGTATTGGGAATTGAACCCAGGAGCACTTAACTATTGAGCCCAGATCTCCCCAGCCGTTTTTATATTTTGTTTTGAGATAGGGTCTAGCTAAGTTACTAGGGCCTCACTAAATTGCTGAGGCTGGCTTTGAACTTGTGATCCTCCTGCCTCAGCCTCTCAAGTCACTGGAATTACAGGCGTGTGCCACTGTGTCCGGCCCAAAGTTATTAATTTTTAAGTTTGAAGTGCTTTCTACAGCTGGCTAAAACACTGTTCAGAGATTTTTCTCAAACATCTTAAATGTGTGCCTGGTAGAAGTGATGATTTTTATAGTACCACTACCTGGAATGAAATTCATTATTGAAGGAAGATATAGAATACATTATTTCAGAATTCTATTGGGCACCTTATTATACCTGCTATAGCTTCTATTGTTATCAAAGTTTGATTTGGAATCAGAATGTTCAGCCATAATTCAAAATCTAAAGTTAGTATATGTTTTCTCTAATTTAAAAAAACTTGTAACGGGCTGGAGCGGTGGCTCAGCGGTTACGGCGCCTGCCTTGCACGCACAAGTACACAAGTTCAAACCCCAGCACCACGTACACAGCGAAGTCTCAGAGCAGCAAAGGGCACGTGAAAAACTAAAGTTGTTTCTCGCTTTCTCTCTTTCTCACTGTCCCTCTCTTTAAAAAAAAAATCTTGTAACAACTATTTCTAAAAATTATGATTTTTACCTTAAACTACTGTTTCTAAAGGGTAAAACTACTTAAGGAAAATTTGAGTTGTGAAATACTGGTGAGACTGTTTTGATTATTCCTTTGGTCTTTAGGTTCTGTATTTCTTTGTAATGATCTTTATATGAAGAGTTATCTGGTTAATATTATTTATGAAGAGATATCTGGTTAATATTATTTAAATAGTATGGAAGTGATATTGCTATCCAAGTTGTTTTCATAAAGAGACCATTGCCCAGCTTGGACAACTGTGACAGGGAAGAATAATCCATGATTAAGGATCCTTAATTCTAACATAACATTATGAGTTTGTAGCATTAAGGATGGGATATCTTCTTCGGTGATGAAAAGACCATGGTGAAGGCTGGCTAAGGCTGGAAAAGGACTCATTCTGGGACTAGAGGCTCAGAACAGAGCATCAGCACCCAAGACAGCTTTCAAGCAAGTGAGGTGTGACCCCTGCCTGCGTTCAGCACCTCAGTTTCCCCTCTTGCCACACCAGCTTCCCACTCACTTTCCACATCCCCACACTGTTCCATTCTTCATTGAATTTCCTACAAATGATACCACACATTGCTCTCACTGTGACTTATATTAGAAATAAGATTTTTGAAAGCAGAAATATATTCAAAATTAAAGGCAAAATTTTAAAATAATTGAATTTCAGTTATCTGCAGAAGGTGGATGAGGTACAGCATGACAGGGCTCGTGGAGAACCTTTGGAGGCACGGACAGGCTGCTGCCTGCTCTGTCCACACACAGAGCCAGCCTGATGTAACAGGTCAGAGGGTCCACTCAGGATGAAGGAAGCAGCCGACACCAGCGTTAGGAAGGTAGTGTCAAGATCCACAGTCCATGCGGTAGGGGCTGGGGGTGGGAATAAACAGAGCCCAAGAATGAGTTCTGAACTGTTCTTTCCTGTCAATCTTCTTCACTCCTCCTGCCCCATTGACTCCTGGTAGCACAGACAAAAACATATTTAACCGAAAACAAGCAGGTATTCAAAGCACAATGCCACAACTACATTTTATTTGATCAACATTAAATTTGAATGCACTTTTCAGTTTGTGATGTGCTCCTTTTCCACCCTAATCCCTTATCATGAAGTGACAACAGAAGAGACTGTAGCTTTGAGAATACAACCATAAGCATTGAGCCATGATTAGGCGCTTTCCTTATATCTCTAGTGTTGATATCTTTCAAGTTAATTTAATATCCCTATTGTTTCCTACTATTGCATGTGCTGTTGCCCTCTTCAACTAGACCAAAGCTTTTGAAAGCTGAGGTAGACTTTTACACTTTGTACACCTCATAGTTCATTGTTTTGAAGGTATAACTAGTTTTGTGATATGTTACAAATGTATAGCTCAGTTTAATCATGTTAACAGGATATCAATAAGCTAGTTGTAGCGACAACTGTTCAAGCTACAGTTTCCACTAGATACGATCAACAGCATTCAGTCTGTTGCTATTATCAGTCATCTATAAAAATAAAATTATCAATTCATATTGCTTAATCAGCGTTGAGTGCTAGAAGAATATCACTGTACTTTAAATTACAAGTTTAATAAAGCTTCTGGTGCGGGTTGCAGCAGTGGCTCAGTGGTTATGGTCCTTGCCTGGCATGCATAAGATTTTGGGTTTGAACCCCAGCACCACGTACACTGTGAAGTGTCAGAGCAATAAAAGTCACATGAAAAACTAAATAAAATTGATTCTCTCTTTCTCTTTGTCTCTCGTTCTCTCTCTCTCTCTATAAAAAATAAATAAAGCTTCAGGAGAAATTACAAAACAAAAGTTTAAATTACATAGTTGGATTTCAAAATTTAAAAAAGGAGCAGGATCGGTTCTTAAGAAGGTCGTAAAATAATTGAGTCCAATTTTCTTTCCTAAGCAGGCACACTGTTCCCCTGTCCTTATGCACCTGACTCACTTATCCATCACTCGCATTCCATGTTGAAAAGTTGTTTATCCTTGCCACACTTCTGCTCTACCGTGCACCATCTTCCCATCCTGTTGTGCCTGTTTGTAATCAAATTCTCCCTTAGGGTACTTTTTATTTGATATGTAGCTTTAAGATCAGGTAATTAATAATTTTTAATGTGCAACATGGGGGTATAGTTTTATTTAGGGCATCACAGGTGGTCAACTGTTAGAATTTATGCAAGTTTTTGCATCCCTTGAAATTATATAAAAATTTTGAGTGAGCATGCATATGTTGATTTTTCTGAAGAGAGCATTCAATATTTTTATCATAATATCAAAAGAGTTCTGTTAGACCCAGAAAAGTGAAGAACCACAGTGTATTAGAACAGATTTGAGCCCTCTTCCAAGGAAACAAAGGAATTTTTTTCCCACATTACTCTCCTTTATTATCATTCCAGTTTTACTATACTTGTTACTGAAATGAAGTATTGCACCTACGTATTAAGTATTTTTTCTTCCTTTTACTGGTTCTTATTAGTTCCATATAACACTATGATGCATTTTAACATAATTGTAAAAGCATGGGATATAATTTGTTCTAATGTTTTTGAGATGATGATTCTGTCTTTGTTGTTACCCATTTGTAACTCAGTCATCCTCACTCATCTTACACCAACTCTAGCATGTGTCTGATAAACAGCACACTTTAATCCTGTTTGTCAAAAAATTATGCCCCAAATTACTTCTCATCCATCACATGTAGGTGACTACTTTAAGAAGACAGAATCTACATACTGTAATGAAGTTAAGAAATAGTAATAGGCTACAGTATTTTGTTAGTTTAGTCTACAGAATTTTAGTATTTTATTAGATTAGAATAGACCAAATATTCACTTTTCAATTCTTCAAATTCTTCTCTACTAATTATACAAAAATGTTATTAAAACAATTATTTTTTGCAACTTGATATATATATCTACATATCAGTGTGTGTGTGTGTGTACTTGCCCTTGAGGAGAGAATTTTACTGCTTTAGATTATCATTTAGCTCTGGCATTTATTATCCCACATGGAATGGTAATGCAGCATTTCATCATCGTCTTCCTTAGACCTGATATTATAGTTCCACTGATACAAGTTAAGTCTTTTACTCAACACAGTACCAATTATAAAACAAGCAAAGAAATAAAAATCCCCACAATTCTACTAGTTCTGTCCCTTAGCAATTGTTGCTTCACCTTTTTATGTATTAATTGAATCTCTCATACTGCAAAATGTATTTTTAGTAGAGTTATAAAAAAAGCTAAAAAGTTTTAGTCTTTGTGTATAAAAAGTTGGATGAACTTGAAAATTATGTTTTATATCAAGCTAAATTGTAAATTCAGTGGAAAAACTTCTGCCACACTACATTAGTCCTGTTGATTCAAATATCATTTGAGTGAATGTCTCATTTTTCCATCATTTTTTTTATGAGCAATGACATAGTCCAAGCCAACCACTTAGGTCTCTTTTTACTTGGTAAGTAAATAGTACAGAATTATAAAATAAATTGCCTCCAGAAATGTCAAGTTATTGTCCCTATATCCCTACATTCCTTAATATAAAATTCTGCACACAGCACAAATACTTAAATCACTGAGAAATCCATTTCTTCTTACCTAGAATGCTATGTTGGGCTCAAAGCTGAAGAAGTATAAAGTATTTCTTTTACCCTGAAGGTGTTAATACTACGGTGTTTTCATCCTTCTTGTATTTGATTTTGGCTTAAATGTGACTTCCTTAGAAAACTTATTTTCTTCGTAACATTTATCCAAATCTCTTACTGTTTTAGTTGTTGGTTTATTGTCCATCTACTCCATTATATTTTATAGCTCTATAGGAGGGAGATTCTGTCCATGTGTTTACTAAAATATATCCAGTATCTTATACAGATTCTACACTTGGCAGACACTCAATAATTGCTTCTTGGATCAAAGAACAAGTACATTTGAAAAGCAAAGAAATGGGTGATTACAGTTTAGACTGCTCTCATTAGCTGGGTGGATATAGGTTTAGGAAACCAGGAAGGACACTGAAGGCTAAATATTGGTGAAGACCACTCACAAGTTAAAAGCAGAAACGCCAAGTTCACATTGGTTTTCTCCAGTTTTTGATGTCAGAAAGAGGATTTGTTTGGGGAATCAGTAGCACCTGCTTTCCTATTTATTCATTCTCTGCTCTCCTCTCCTAGTGAGGAAATTTAGTAAGCACCTAGTTACTGGCAGTCCTAACAGATGGATCACTGCCTACTTGTTGTTTGTTTTCAGCAGACATACTCCAACAGGTTCACAGCTAATGTTGTGACCATGGCATATCTGTGTTTTAAGTATAAATAAATACATACACTGTTCTTGGGCTCAGTTCAGTGGCAAGAAAAAGCCGAAAGCAAATGATTAAGAATTAGACCACAAATTCAGACCTTCTATCATAGGAATAGGCTATCAGTGAAATGTCTTTAAGAGTTTGCTCAGGAATTGGAGTACTTGCCTTTGTGTATTTTTATATTCACATGCAAAAGTAAGAGGTTAGCAAATTTGATTGAGCAATAAGACACTGTATAAGAGACAAACTTAGGTTTCTTCATCAAGATTCCAGAAAATCACCAGGTTTCATTCTTCAAACAAAGGCAGACAACTATGGTTAGGTCAGGTTGTGAATTACTGCAGATCTGACTGTTTTGGTTAGCAAACATTAAAAATTCCCTTCAAAATCTTCCTTGTAGAAAGAGCTAAAAGAGTTCTTTAAAATAGATAGAAAACCTCTATTGTGATAAATAAAAAAACACAATGTAATGGATAATTAATTTAGAATGATTTTTAACCTATTATTGGTGTATAAAATTGTTTAGATTATTCAATAAACAATTCATTTAACTCTTTGAATTCATCAGTTCGAATAGTAGAAGTAAATTTATATAATCCTTTAAATATGTAAAATAAAAATGAAAGTTGGAATAAAGGAATGAGGTTGAAACACAAATATATATTGTTCTGAAGATGCTGAAGACTATTACTAAATTTCTTGAAGTACTATCAGAGTTACACTGAACATGTAGTAAATTTAGTGCTATCAGGAAGCACTGATTCTGAGTACTGAGATTCTGAGTCATTAATGTTTGCAATTCTATTCTGAGAATTTCTTACTTTATCTACTTTAGCCTTGGAGAATTAATCTGGCTATTGATTGAAGTCATGTTTCATTTGCCTATATATGCTTTATATTGCCTATATATGCTTTATATTAAACCATGCCTTTGTATATTTATTTATTCAACAAGTGCTGATTGAATGCCTACTGTGAATCAAGCACTGTTCTAGGCTCCAGGGAAGCAAAAATGAACATTGCAGGGGGGGAAAGTCTATTCCTCAAAGTTTGCATTCCAATGGACAATTACCAAAATATTTATGCTTTATAATGTATTAGAAGGTCTTAAGAATATTATCAGAAAGAATAAAGTAGTTAAAGGGCTAGAAACAGAAATTTCCAGCATAGGATTTAAATCTCAGGGTAGGTGGCTGGTCATGCCTTACAGGGAACACGGCATTTGAGCAAAGACTTAAGATGAGGAGAGAGCCATGTGGATGTGGGGAGGTGACCTGGGCAGAGGGGAGTACAAAGACCTGAAGGAAGAGCACAGTAACACAGCAAGGAGATAGGTGTATTTGGAGTGAAGGGACAAGGGAGGAGAATAATGAGAGATGAACCAAGGAAATGACAGGCAGAGGGGCATATTGAGGACTTTCAAGTCATTTTAAGAACTTTGTTCACAATGCAATTTAATTCTGAAATGGGAAATCATTGGAGGATTTTGAGCAGTGAAGTGACATAATTTGATTTAGATTTTAAAGGATCACTTTGTCTCCGTGCTAAGCATGGATTGGAGGCAACTTGGCAAATCTCACAAAACTCAGGCAAGATGATATTGACTGCTGCAAGGCTGCTAGTAGTGGATGAAGTGAGAAGAAGTCATATTCTGAATATACGTAAATTGTGGAAATAAGTTTTCTGACATAATGAACTAGAGATGTAAAAGAAATGAGTTGAGAATGACTGCAAGTTTTCATTCTGAGCAACTGGAGGCACCAAGTTGCCATTATCTGAGATGAATAACAACGCAAGAGAAGCAAGATTAGAGTGGGAAATATCAGTATTTCAACTCTGGACCTTTCAGTTTGAACTTTCTGTGATTTTGATTTCACATTTAAATAAAGATGTCAAGTGAGCAATAGTATAAACTTAAGTGCATATGACGACTGAAATGGTGGCTCAGCGGTTGCAATGCTTGCCTGGCATGTGCAAGGACCCGGGTTCAAACTCCAGCACCACGTATACAGCTAAGTATCAGAGAAAGAGCAGCCAGATGGAAAAATAAATAAAATTGATTTTCTTTCTCTCTCTCTCTTAAAAAAATATACATATGAGAATCATCAGATGGTATTAAAGCCACAGAACTGAAAGAGATCCCCTCATCAAATGTTGAGGTAGATGCTAAAGAGATGAGGTGTGAAGGCCGACACCTATGGCTCTCCAGTGTCAGAGGATGGGGAATTCAGCAAAGTGAGAAAAAGCAGCAGTGCAATATGAGGAGACAGAAGATGAAGGTGCTTCAGGGATCGATCAATCTGGTCTAACGCTGCTTAGATGAAATAAGAGAAGGACTGATAATCCATCATTGGACTTGGCAATGTCGAAACTATTGACCTTGAAAAGAATAGAGTTGAGGTTGGAGTGGTGGCTCAATGGTTGGAGAGCTTGCCGGGCATGCGCTAGGACCCAGGTTTGAACTCAATTAAATGATGGAGAAACAGAAACCAGATGAAAAAATAAATAAAATTGATTCAAAGAATAGTGTTGGTAGAACAGTGAGGTATAAACTAAATATTTGTTAGTCACACAATGTTTACCTCAAGACTGATGGTTGGATCTCTGAGTTTATTAAATTAACATCATACTATTTAAAATATTCAAAAGGCTAACTAGTTAAACCACCTATCCATGCATCCAATCTTATTAGTTCCTTGCCTTTAAAATATAGTGAACACTGATAGCTAATATTTATGGCAGACTTGTTATCTCTCAACCACTATGTTAATAGTCCTATGAGGTAGGCCTTATTAACATGTCCATTTTAAATAAGAGGAATCGTAGGTTAAAAGGGATTGTGTAATTTGCTAAGGATGGAATGGCCTAAACGCTGTAACCAGGATTCATCTATAGGCATCCAGAGCCTTAGTCCTTACTTTCTGCCTCCCATAGTCCTCCACTAATGCCCAAGAGAAACTCGTTATCAGTAACTCACTGACTTCTGTTTTAGGTGCCACCAGATAGCCTTCTATAGAATAGAGTTAGTGGTGCTTATGGGTGAATTTGTCATACATGCTAGAAGTACATTTAAAAAGAAAAACCAGACAATCTTGTGATATCCTTTCTTATCTTATTGATTATTTAATCAATTTGACTAGTGTGAAACCTCACATATATACATATATAGAGAGAGAAAACTTAAAACATAAACTATGTATGTGTAGATTTGACAAAACACATCCAAGACTCGTATACATTTAGAATCGCATCAGTGTGTATTATAATTTTTGCTTTTATCTATCAGTCATAATTTTGAAACTCAACAAAGGATAATGTGCTCTATTACCCAAAATTTTACTCTTTCCATTGTTTTGTCTTCTTTTGTGATATGTCAAGATTCCTTCTTGTACTAATCATATCTATTCTTAGTTTTGGCTTTGACATGTTGTGGCCTAGTTGACTTTGGAGGAATTTCTCCTTCCAAGGTCAGCTAATTCATAAGCATAGCAAACTATACGGTTCAGAGGCCAAACACAAAATGCAGATCTATATTCCAACAAGCAACCTTGTCAGACTCTCCCACTCGGGGGCACTAACCATTTGCCCTAATCATCTCAAGTAAAGTATCAGATAAGTAGGGATGGCCCCATTCTATGAAGCCCACTGAAGTTATTCAAACTAGCTGATCCAAAACTTGCTCACCCAGTCCCTCCCATTTCTTCCCTTGTATACTACAATAAATACGATGGCCCACATTCCCACCCAGACCTCCCTCTACCTCCTAATGAACCCATTACCTCCCATTTTAGCATTTTGAACTTCTGCTTTCTAGCAATCTACGAATATAAATAACTTCCTCCTTCTTAACTGTCATTTCTATGTCTATGTGTCTTACCACATCTGATTAAAACAAATCCTGGATACCCTTAAAACACTTCTTTAGCCAGATGCTTGGTGGCACATGCCTGTAATCCCAGTGGCTCAGGAGGTTGAAGCTGGAGGATCACAAGTTCAAAGCCAGCCTCAGCAATTTAGTAAGGCCCTAAACAACTCAGCGAGATCCTGTCTCAAAATTAAAAAATAAGAAAAAAGGCAGGGTGGGGTGTGCTGGGTATGTGACTTAGTGGTTAAGTGCCCCTAGGTTGAATTTCTGGTACAAAAATAAATAAGTAAATAAAAATAAATATATAAATAATAATAATTTCCTTTCCATTTAGAGAACTTCCTGTAGGCATTCTTTTAGGAAAGGTCTGCTAGTGGCAAATTCCTCGAGTTTTTCTTCTACGGTGTCTTGATTTTTCTTTCATTCCTAAAAGGTATTTTCACTGATAATATGATACTGACTTCATGGTTCTTTTATTTTAGTATTTGAAAAATATTGTGTCACTTCCTTGCTAGACACTGAAGTCAGTTCTTCTGTTTTAATATTTGTTTCATAGTATAGTAGTAATTTCTTTCAAACTATGCTTCCACAAATTTTGATCTTTGAGATTTTTATTCAAGTACAGCTTCCAAATGCCAAGGTCAATGTTTGGCCAATAGTAGGTATGCTACAAAGACTTGTAGAACAAATTCATCTTGAAAAAATATTCTGATACTTTAAGCAATATTTAATATTTGCTCTGTCCAAAGAATTTCAATTTAATAATTTCCTAGAAATGGGCACTTTTGATTTATAGGTAACTTTTGTACTAAGAAATACATTTCTATGAGATAAAAATAACTTAAAAAAAAGGAGAAGAGAATCTTTGGTCTGTTTTTATTCAGGTCAAGTTTCCATTTTGCCAAAATTACTAGGATAGTTGTCAGTTATAAAAATTCAGAACAATTTTTTTCTCAGTTCCTATCCACAGAGACCCTGAAGACTTTGGGATAGATTCAGGATGCCAGATTATTTGGATGTATGGAGTGTAATTTAAAGTAGATAAAATTTCAAGAAAACTACATACTGAACTATTTTTCAATATTTGTATATTGCTATTATATTCATCCTAAAATATTAAGATAAAATGGGATAAAAGACAAAAATGCAAAGTGTTTATCTTTTCTTGTACCAAGTTCATAAATATTATTTTAAATGAGTTGTGACTGAAGCATTGATCTGAACTTCGTGCTTACCTAATAATAGAATATACACATCTTGGAAAACACAGATCAAAGAGTTGTATTTGTCTTCAAAGACAGTAAAGGGAAAACAGGAAAAGAATAATTAACATTTTCCAACTTCAAAACTCTGCTACTATCTCTTCTTTACTGCTTTTTACATTTGCTTTCATGGTTACTTTAAAACACACTAATTCCCTTTAGTAACTGAGAGATGATGAAAGCATTTTCTGCTGATCATAAAGTAAACAAAAAAAGTTAACTGTTTTTTTTAAAGTTCTTCCAAGAGACACAAGATAAGCAAAACATTAGGGAATTATAACTTTGATGAAAGGATAATAGCAACAGAGATTTCTGAGGCCTTCCTTGTTCAGGTACCAGGAAAATCTGATAGAGCATTTTATGGGAGTTAATAGAGAAAAAGACAAAGAATTAAACATTTTACATAGTGCTTTTAAACTGTTTAATAGTTATTATTAGACAAAAGAATTTTTTTTTGTAAATAAAATGGGAACTGTTGGGTTGAAATAAGTACTTTGGTCAGATTATTTACTTATTTATTTTTTCCTAGGGCTCTCACCTCTGAGCTTTTACTCAGCCTGGACAGAGATAGCTAGTGCTGCTGTGCATACTTCAAGTTCCATTACCAAGGGCATGTAGACATGCTTGTAGTTACTAGATCTTCTTCATTTATCCTGGTGATATGTTTGCTCTTAAACTCCATTTTGACTCGTATTAAAATTACCACCAGTTTTCTTCTGGCTACCAAGAACCTCGTGTATTTTTTCCATATTTTTCAACCTTTATGTACCATTTTGTTTTAGGTTTGCTTCTTGTAAGCAGTGTAGAGCTGAATTAAAAACAAAAAAACTAACCTGATTTTGAAATTCTCCCACTTTAGTAAATGAACTAATCAATTTACATGCAATATGATTTTTACATATTTGAAATTATTTCAGTGCTTCTTTTGCGAATTCAACAGGCTATTCTTTTCTCCCTCCTTTACTGTCTTGTGTTAAAATGATAAACTTTTCTTCTTCACCTTTACTTTCTTGGTTTCTAAGCTATTAATTATATGTTGAAAAGTTTACTAATAGTCTTTTCTGTTCCTTTGTAGCTAAATAATATTTCTCCTTCTGGCTATATTTCATATTTTCCATTCATCGTGTTTTGCATTTTTATCATGCTATGCTGAGTTGGGAATTTATTAACAATTTTTATTGATGTATTATACATGCACAGGTATGAACACAAATTTTAATATATATCCTGATTAAGTTTTACATATGTGCAACTATATTCAGATCAAGATACAGAGTATTGAGTATGGTAGACCCTTATGCCCATTGCTCCTCTTCACTTTCTGGCAAAGGCAACTACTTTCTGAATTTTATCTCATAGTTTTGTCTGGTCATAAAATGGATTCATGTGATATCTGGCTTCTTTATCTTGCCATTACTCTGAGATTGATCAATTGTGCTGTATAAGCTATAATTATTTTTTTCAGTGCTATATAAAATTCCTTTATAAAAATATATCACAATTAATTTACCCGTTCAACTATTGATTGATGTTTACATGTTTTCTAATTTCCATGAATATCCTTGAACTGTTTTTGTAGTGCATGTGTTATTTTGGATATAGTCTTAGGGATAAAATTGAATTGATGGGTCAGAGGGCATATGTATTTTCAGCTATAACAGAAAGCTCTAAATGGTTTCCCAGTGTAGCTATATAAATTTGCATTCCAGCCAGCAATGTATGAGAATTCCAACTGTGTCTTTTACTTTTAAGTGCTTGACATTGTCATTTTTTTCATTTTAACTATTCTGGGGGGATATTTAATGTCATGTCATATTTTTTAATGTACATATTTCTAGTGAACAAAATCTTCATCAACTTTCTAAATGCTTATTAGCTATTTCAAATATATTTTGTGAAGTATCTGTCCTGTTTTCCAATTTTAAAATAGTTTGTCTCTTTGTTAGTGATCTAAATCAATTTTAAATAGATTTTAAATGCAAGCTCCTTGTTAGATAGATGTATTAAAAATATTTTCTAATGCTGTGTCTATTCCGAGGTCCTCCTCTCCATTGTTATTCCCTAAAGCTTTAGGGGAAAATTAAGTCCCCTTTGAAGGTCAGAATGATTATCCAAGCAGAATTTCATGGACAAGTCAAAAAATCATCATTCTTTTGTTGTTAAACTAGCAGCTTCTATAGATGTTTAAAAAGCAAACAAGCTAAAAACCAGGAGACTGAAGCTACATTGCAATCGTTCAATCGGGGGTGAGTAAATACCGTACTTTTGGAACAAAGTGAGATATTATTTGCTAGTTTCAATTCCTCAATTCCTGGGCTGTTTAATCCGGATCAACTCCTACAACAAAACACACACTAGCCATCAGTTATCTTTAACTGAGGTATGACTAACAATGCACATTTTAAAATGAGCATGTATTAACTGTACTGAAGATGATATTCAAAATGATGTTTCACCACACGCATTCACTGTGCACTGATCAAATCTACTCTCCCTTTATCCTATCCCCGACTTGATCCTTCCCAGTCTCCACTAATCACTATTCTATCTCCAGGTCAACTGTTTTTAGCTTCCACATATGAGAGAACACGTAGTACTTGTCTTTCTGTGTCTGGTTTATTTCAATTAACATCATGTCCTCCAGTTCCGTTCAGTTGGCTGCAAACAATTTTTTTTAAATTTTTCTTTATGGCCCAATAATAAATATTGCATTATGTATAGATACCATGTTTTGTTTATTCATTCATTCACTGTCGGGCACCTATGTTGATTCCATATCCTAGCTATTACAAATATGCTCCATCTAATATGGGCAAAAGCACGTGTTTCAGTTAATTCTTTTAAAATTCAGTAAAATTTTGATAGTTTAATCAGGCAGTTGAAAAACAAAATGTGAGATCAGCCAATGTTGAGTTCAAATTCTCTCACCATCATTTACTAGTTGAATGAACTGAGCCAAGCAGCTTAATTCCTTATCTGTAAAATGTGGTTAATAGCCCTAATCTCCTGGATGGCTGTGGGGATTAAGTAAAACTGAATATGGGAAGCACCTAACAGCCCCTGGCACCAGTCACAGTTGCTCAATAGCTATTTGCATGGAGCAGGAGGATAGCTAGATTGAGACTATACCTGTGTATTTTCAGCACATGGGTCAGAAGTGGGCATTTATAGATCATTTATATTTTGTAATATGCTCTCAAAGCACTGAGTCCAAAGTTTAGAGGAAACATTAACTTGCAGGCCACTAAGCAGCCCAGAGGCAACAGGCTGAAGCACTGATCCTGTATAGTAAAAGGGCCTCTTTCTCTGAGCTCCAGAGTCCACATGCTAAGCTGGGTCCGGCCATTTCTATAATTATTTTAAAACTTAAAAAGTTATTTATAATTTTTAATAAAATTTTCCATTAAAAAGAGATTATGCAATACGATAGGGCAGACTTTTTTTTTTTTTTTCTCCCACAGGCCTGGTTTTCTTTGAAAGTCAGGAATGAGGCTTGTGACAACCCAGAAAAATATTGTTCAACATCCCCACCTACTGGTGCTCCACATTATGATACTGCTCAGTTAATGAAAACTAAACATTCCTGGTAATTATTATTGTAGTGCTTCACCACAATAGATTACTACCAATATTAACGATGACTACTGGGCATTGAGCACTCACTGTGGGTTGGGACCCTTTGTTAAAGCTTTATGATATGGAAAAACAAAGACTGTGCTTTGGGTTGAGTCAATGTGGCCCTATGAAGAAGTTATTTTCATCATTATTATTGAGCAAAAGGAGAAATTCACTCAATACCAAGCAAGATCTTCAGTCTTCAGTATCATATTCAGAGGACTGCAACAGCCTCCTAAGTGGCCTGCCTCCAATTATCCCCAAAGCCCGTCCACTCTGCACTGTAGCATTAATTTCATCATGGTGATGATGGTAATTTCCTGAATGGATTTTAAAATGCTATTGTTTTTAATTGATGCAAATAATTATACATATTTATGGGATACAGTGTAATAATTTTATGTATGTATGCAATGTGTGAAGATTCAGTCAGGGTACTTAGCATTTTCATTTCCTCAAAAATTGTAATTTCTTTGTGTTTCAAGCCTTAAAACTCTTCGGTTCTACTTCTTTATTGAATATATAATAAATTGATATAATGAATACTCACACAGAACATTAGAATGTATTCTTCCTAACTATATCATATATTATATTGTACTAAAAAGTTTTTGCACAGCAAAGGAAACAATAGAATGAAGGAAAACTTGCAGAATGTGAGAAAATATTTACAAACTATACATGTAACAAAGTATTAATATCCAGAATATATAACAACTCAACACTAAAGAAACAAAAGTCGACCACTGAAGGACTCCCCGGCAACCTTTTCAAAATCAAAAAATTAGTTCCAACCAATAAAGCTAAGATACATCAGCCTTATGTAAAACTCGTCCCCCTGATGGCGGCTTAAAAACCGGCCACTTCTTCTCTTCTCTTGCTTTTCTGCTGCCTCTTCAATAAAGATCTCCAACGGAAATCCGTAAAAAAAAAAAAGTCCAATTATGATAAAATGATCTGAATAGATATTTCTCAAAAGAAGAAGACACATAAATGGTCAACAAGTACATGGAAAAATAATTATCAAGGGAATGCAATTCAAAACTAAATGAGAGGGGCTGGAGCTGTGGCTTGGCGGTTACACTGCTTGCTTGGCATGCACGAGTACACGGGTTCAAACCTCAGCCCCCATACACACAACTAAGTGTCAGAGCAAGAAAGCCATGTGAAAAACTAAAAATTGATTTTCTCTCTCTCTCTCTCACTGTCCTTCTCTCTTAAAAAAAAAAACTAAGTGAGATATTATTTTAACCCAGTTAGAATATTTCTAATAAAAAGACAAAAAAATAAATTCTAGGGATAATGTGGAGAAAAGGGAGCTCTTACACACCTTTGGTGGGAATGAAATTAGCAGTCAACATGAAAAATAGTATGGAAGTTTCTTAAAAAAAATAAAAATAGAGCTACAATATGACCCAGCCATCCCATTACTGGGTATTTATCCAAAGGAAATAAAATCAGTATGAGAAGAAATATCTACATTCCCACATTTTCGCAGCATTATTCACAATAGCCAAAGTATGGGATCAACTGAACAGATTTTTTAAAAAATGATTTACATATTTTTATGGTAGAAACAGTAGTCTTAAAAACCAAGTTTTTGGTGTCTGGAGCGGTGGCTCAGCAGTTACAATGCTTCTTGGCATACAGGAGTATGTGAGTTCAAACCCCGGAACTATGTACACAGTCAAAGTGTCAGAGCAACAAAAGTCACATGGAAAGCTAAATTAAAAATTGCTTCTCTCTTTTTCTAACTCTCTCACTGTCCCTTTTTCTTTAAAACAAAAATAAAAACCAAAATTTTGTTGCTTGGGTTGGACCTGTGAAAGCAAGGGGAGTCAAAGATGAAGTGTAGGGGCTACAGCAGTGGCTCACGGTTGGAGCAATGCAGCAATTGCCTAGCATGAACCCAGGTTCAAAACAGCAGCACATACAAAACTTGGAAAACTGAAAACCAGATGAACAAATAAAATAAAATTGATTCTTTCCTCTCAGTCTCTTTCTTCAAAAAAAAAAAAGGTGAACTGTAGAAGACAGCAGAGCAAGAAGTACTTGCCTTATAAAGTTGATCTGAAAAAATTCACAATATAAAGCAGTTTCTCTACCTTGATTAAACAGAGAGCCCACAGTCTGGAGCCAGGGAAAGAAAGATTGTTATCCAGGCAACTAGTGCATGAACCGAATGCCCTTACGGCACCTGGTATGGCTTGTCTGGGATTTGGGGAGTGAGTGAGAGCATTTTACATGTGGAAGGAATATAAGTAAGGTGGACTGTAGGCTTGCCATAAATTCTTTGCTGCTCAACTCATTGAGAGCAAGAGTCCATGGACCCTTTCCTCTAAATTTGGTGGGCTCTGTAACTGCTTTGACCTATATAGTACTACAGAAGTGATGCCAATCCCCAGGTCTGGGTCACAAAATGGGAAGCTTTTACTTTCTGATTCTTAGACCACTTTCTCTGGAAACCTCAAGGTTCTGTGTAAGAATTCAACTGCCTGGAGACTGCCTTAATGGAGAGCCCATGTCTAGGTGCCCCAGTTGACTATGTCCCAGCCCAAATTCCAAAACATCAGAGATACAAGTGAAGGCATCTTGAACTCTCTAGAGCAGCCCTTTTGCTAGAAAATATCACAAGACCATTATAGTTAATGCTGCATGAAACAGAGGAACTGCCTAGTTGAGCCTTAATTGAACTTTTGACCCATAAAATAAAAATGTCTAATAAAATGTTTGCATTATAACATTGCAACTGGGGGTAAATCATTGACCAGGAATGGATAATCTGAAATTTCCTCCTCAGCCCATTCTTTTTCTTTTCTCAGCTTATTTTTTCTTAGTGCATTCTAGTTTTACCTAATGACAGGATTAGTTGTCACATATTCCTAGATGCACACAATACAGCAAAGTAATTTGTTGAATATCCATCCCCACACCACTTTACCTCCCTCCTCCTGTCCCCTGATCCTTTGCCTTTCTTCTGGGTCCTATATACTTCCTAAAAACCCAAATACAGTGACATAATTCTTATACCTATGAAGAACATTTTTT